>PVIJ01007961.1:9675-45566 GCA_004024925.1 Scalopus aquaticus | reverse complement strand
ATGCTGGAAAGGATGTGGAGAAAAAGGAACTCTTCTACACTGCTGGTGGGAATGTGAACTGGTCCAACCACTATGGAAAGCTGTATGGCGATTCCTCAGGCTGCTAAACATGGAGCTTCCATACGACCCAGCAATTGTGGGGCTTATTTAACAAACAGGAGGAACAAAGAGTTACTAAGGTCAGGCTGGCGCGCTCACCCCAGAGAGAGTCCACAGTGTCCAGAAGTCCCAAACAAAGGCCGCTCCTCCAAGGTGGTGCCATCTGGCCAATGAGGGCTTGAAGCATGCGGCGCTGGGGGCCCTCAGAGGCAGGACCACGGAGATGACTCTGCAGCCTACAGTCTGAAGGTCAGAATAAGCAGCACCTGATGCTGGACTAGACTACAACATTGAAGGCAGCAGCACCAGGAGGCAACGCTGGATGCTCCAATAAACAGCTTTGTGCGCAACTGCCCAAGCCAACGACAAACAGCTCAAGGAGACACCAGACCCGGGGGCATCTAGTGCTTTTGCTTCTTCTTCTTTCAGAGGCAGGTACAGAGTAACAGGAGCCCAGGAATCAGCATCCAGGCATCTTGAATTGTGTGGGGAGTCTCAGCAGCCTCCAAGTGGGCTCCAGTGTCTCTGATCTCCTCTTTCACATTCCTCCCCCCCACTTGATCCCTTCTGATTGGGCCATTTAACCTAGTTGGTGCCTCAGGGAGGGGCTGCCCCCAGGCAGCATCTTTTGGCTCAGGGAGGTAAAGCCACCAGGTTTCTCTATCAGTTCCCGCTGCATTAGGTGGCAGCCTGGAAATGCCGTTCTTGCCCTGCAGTCCACAATGAAGAGCCCCAATGCAGGGCCCCGGTTACAACCCGGGTTTAAGTTTTAAGCAAGAATATTTCCTAGGTGGTCAAATTTCCTTCAAAACGCACATAATGCCCGGCAGTATCTTTTGGGGCATGTTAGCAACCAGTGATGACCTCTGATTACAACTGTTATTTCCTGGGGCATTTGCAAAATGGTGCTATTCGAATTCTCCTTTTCCTTCATTGGACCACTTCTATGAGCAAACTTCTCTCTATCAACTTTTGGCTATGAAATAAAAAAAAAAAATACCATTCCTACAGGAAGGAAAGATAACTGCTTGATTCTTTCGTTTACTGATTTTCAGAGTAATGACTTGGTTCTTTAACACCTTCCAAAGCAAACCAAAGCGTTTTGGGATTTGAGTTTGTGTTGTATTGTTTTTAATGTCACCATGAACTTATAGACCTTAAAAAAATTGCTGTGCTTCAGTGCATTTCAGGTGTCATTCTTGGCCATCGTTTCTATTGATAGGTACTCACAATGAACAAAACTATGAGGTACAAACATTTTTAAAGAAAGAATACATCATGAGAACACTACTTCCAGTTCCGATTAGGGTTACAAGGCCTTGGTTTCCTTTGTAGAACAATTTTGTGTTTTTATGTATTTCCTTTTAACTGGTAATCTTGGTTCCTAACACATATAAATTTTATTTACTTTATCCACTATGTAGCTAACATAATTTTGAAATAACAAAACGAACTGGGGGGCCTCGCTGGTGGTGCAACCAGTTAAGCGCAGCACTATGAAGTTATCCAGAGCCACTGCATCACGAGTTCAATCCCCGGCCAGGGAGCTTCCCACATGTCGTAGCAGACCTCTCCTGCCTCGCCCGCTGCTCCCCTCAGCAGTGTACTTCAGTTGATCAGCCTGTTCTGCTCCCCACTCTGTCTGGTGAACCCTCTCGCCACCCCACACCTCTGGCCTGCACCCCAGCTTGTATGCAAAAGTAAATAAATCATTAAAACCAAACCAAACCAAAACAAAACCAATTGGATCCCTAGTAATGAAATTAAGAAGAATGGTTTCAGCTTTTTTTTTTTAATTTTCTTTTATCTTTGGGGCATTTGCCTCTAACAATGTGCAGTCTGAATTGCCAAGCTTTAAAGTCACGTATATGACAAGTCACCAAGTCCACACACAATTACACTCATTCCTTTTGCTTTTCATTTTAAAGAATTACTTTCCATTTTGAGTTTTTGTAATTCTAAAGAAATGTACATGGTTTTCAAGTCAAAAGATATTTTCATATATTAGTAGTTTTAAATGTGTCATCCACTCTTCTCAGATTGCTTTTTGTTATCTGGAAAATCTTAATTATCTTTACTAAAGGAGAGAAATCATGCTAAGTGTCATTCAGGCTGTTAGAAATGATGGGATATTTTTTTCCTATGAAAAGAAAAACGAAAAATATTCAATCCTGCAACTTGGAACCATTTTTGTTTTCCCTAACAAGGGCTTGCCTGTCAGTTTTCCAGTTTCAAAGCCCACTGCACAGCCTGAATGAAAACACAATGTCATTACGATTATTGAAATCAACTAAATGTCAAGGTTTTTCCATTTTGCATGCTGCTTCCTTTAGACAAGAATGCTTTTCAGAAAATCTTTATTCCCTTTGGGATTTTTTTCCCCATAAAGCTTTTATAATTAATGTGACAACACAAACCCAGCCATATCTGTGACTTCCTTCCATAGATACACAAATAGAAAGTACTAAGCATTCTAAGAGTGAACTTGTGCATTGTCCTGGAGAATTAGCACAATTCCTGCTAGAAACTTTGACCTCATCGCTGAGTGTTCTTTCTCTTCTCTCATCGTTAGTTGTCTCTTTGTCCTATCGATTCCATGACTCAAGATCTCAGGGATCCAGCCTCCCTCTCCTTTCTCCTGCCTCATTCCTCTGACAGCATCTTTTATGATGGAAGATAGCAACAATCAACTTCCCCTGCCACCAGTCTCAGTACAGCCACCAAAGTAATCCTTCAAGAAAAGCACAAATCCTGTAGTCTAAATGCCTGCTTAACAATTATTGATGGCTTCCCATCAGTAAAGGAACAAAATCCAAAATCCTTAGCATGATATAAGCACCTTTTATAATCTTGTCCAGTCTCAATTTCTGCTGCTCCACAGAACCCCCTTTTCTTAGAGTATTCCTCTCTGCCTTTGCTCATATTATTTTCCTACCTGGCGTGTGCTTCTCCCACCTAACCAACTCCAACTCATCCTACAGCACCTAATTAGTTTAAGAGTTGCCTCTCTTGTGATTCTTTCTCATCTCCCTCCCTCCAAACTCAAATGAATCTTTCTCTCTCTGTTTCTGTCACATTACTGTTAGGATTTTAGTATTTATCTTCCACAGTAAGGAAGAGTTCATATACCTTACTCTTGCTATGAACAAATATAAATCAACAAATTAGATAACCCATATTAAAATTCCTAGAAATACATACGCTACCAAAACTGACTCTAGAAGAAATAGAATATCTGAATAGACTTACAACAAAGTAAGAGATTGAATTACTCATCAAAAACCTCTTAACAAAAAAAGCCCCAGGGTCAGACAAATTCACTGATGAATTCCACTAGAAATTTAAAAAAACTAACGAGCCCTTTCCAAATTCTTCTCACAAATAGAAGAGGAGGGAATACTCCCGAACTCATTCTATGAGGCCAGCATTATCCTGATACCAAAGCCAGCCAATCACAAGAAAAGAAAACTATACACCTACTTCTTATAATAGAATGTGAGTGCCTATGTCCGGCCCACGTTTATATCTTATCATCTGGCACACAGTGAGAAATAACAAAGGCTTCATGACCATTTGAAGGATACTCATGGGCATGATTGAACTAGAAGTGGTTGTCAAACTTGATAGAGTTTGAATCCTAATATAGTTTTAAGTGGTTGTAAAAATCCATCAGAGAATATCTTTTTGGGAGAAGGGCAGAGAGAAATTGGGAGGGAAGAAGAAGGTTGTTTCCCAGCTCATCATTGTGGCTATAAAACTTCCGTATTAATTACCCAGAACTGATCGTTATCATTACAATTTAACCAAGTTACACATACTATCATTTTCCAAACAAGAATATTGTTTTTTTGTGATTCTATTTCCAGAAAGTTAGGATGGGGGTTGGGTGTAAACCAACATGGTGCTAGATCTCACCCAGTAAAGTTTATACCTGATACATACTGTGATTCCAGTTTTGTCAAAAATGTTTTCCTCTCTCTAGCTGTTACTCCCCCTGTTACTTGACAGGCTTATTATAATTGTACCAGGATTTCATCAGAAAAACAGCAATGCTCATGTTCACAGATTTATACACAAATGACAGTTTTGGAATACCAGTTATCAGCTTCTGGGATGCAGAAGAGTCATTTTTTACTTACTGAGGTTTTATAGAAATAGGTTTGAAAAGCATCACCCAGCATGCCAGCATAAGAACAAAAGGAATGCATTGAATCATATAAATGGGAATTGGTCATTAATTTCCTTGATCTTTCACATTCTGACATTGCTGTGATTTCTTTCCTCCAAACTTCCTGCAAGAGGAGTTGGATCTTGGCACAGCTCAAGTTTCACCTAAGCAAATAATGACTTGTCCTCTTTCTTGCAGAAGTGGCTGCAAAAATGAGAGGATACTACAAGAGTGTTCCTTGTGTATTTCTATAAAATCAGTAAATAACAACATGAAACAAGTACAGTTTCTCAACAGCTGAATTATCATTTAGAAAGTGCCTTGGTTTTTGTCAGGGAACTACTTCAGTAAGTTCCTTGAGCTGGGAATAGAACAGAATGGAGGAACAGATGATTACCATTTTTCATTGCAGTTTTATTTATTTTGTTTGTTTTTACAGACTGCAGAACATTAGTGGAGGATGAGAATGGAATCACTAAGGAGACGTTAGAAGGTGTAGGGAAAGGAAAAAGAAGAACGATGAAACAAGTGTCAGCACAAAGACCCTACGGAGATGAGTGATGAAGAATCTTAAGTTTTTGTTTTTCTTATGTCTCATAAATCCTCTCCTCAGGCTCCCATAACAATTTGAATAAAATACTCATTTTTGATTAATGATATGTATGGTTAGATCAGGTTTGTGTGGCTTCTAAAGACTGAATCTAACTATTGATTTGACTTTAAGGTGAGCATCCAACAAGACAGCCCATTAGGACCTATTTGTGTGTAGATTGAAGGCTTAATGTTCAAAGTACCAGGTGGAATGCATTTAGTTACAAGAAACAGAATACCAGCATAAAATGATATGGAAAACAGAAAGAATTTGTTGATTCGTATAAATAAGAACTGGTCAGTGTCTGCATTCAGGAACAGTTTGATCAGGGTGCTGACTCCATATTCTCTGTTATTGTCTTGATTCTGCCTTCTTATACATGATGGTTTGGCTTCTGCACTCACTGTCACCACCATGAAAAAATGACTAGTGCAGTTCCACATATCACATCATACTGAAGAAAAGTGATAGCTTCTTTATCTCAAGTACCAACCACAATGCTGAACTTGACTCTAATTGAACCAACCTGGGTCACCTGCCCAGTTGTCAGGGCTATGGGAAGTGCCATGTTCTCATTGGCTGAGGTGACGGTTGTGTCCCCACCCATGAAACAATCATATTTGAGAGTAAGATTTTATTTTTTATCTTCATTTTTTCCCAACTTTATTGGGATATAATTGACATGAATTCATATATGCTTAAAATGTACAGCATGATAAATGATGCGATAAAAGTGTATATTGTGAAATGCTTATCACAATACAGTTACATCTGTATTAACACATAATTACTACTTTGTGTTGTTGTTATGGTGAAACCATTAAAACTACTCTCATGGCTACTTTCAAATATGTAATATAGTATTGTTAATTATAATCATCACACTGTATCTGAGATTCCCAGAACTTATTCATCTTATAATTGAAAGTTTGTCCCCTTTGACCAACATCTCCCCACGTCCCTCTCCTATCAGTCCCTGGCAACCACAATTCTAGAGAGTAGAATGTTTTCATTGACATAGACCAGCTTGGGAGTGGGTATGCTGGGCTTACTTGTGGGACTCAGAATGGAGTCGCTACCTCCCAAATTGTAGGACTACCACACACTGCGGTGAAAGTCAATACCTTCAAAATCACATCTCCCTGTTGGGTGCAGATGCATGGGTGCTGCTAAGAGATTCAGCAATGTGTCCTGGAGCAGGGATTTTCCTTTGGGATTTAGAAAGTGCCTTTCAGAGTGTTAAACTACTCTGCCATTTCTCCCTGAGCGTGGGTGTGTTCATTTCTTTGCCTGATAGTTTTTATCAAGGACTCCAAACACTGTCAAAGGCTGTTGATGGATTTGAACACTACTTAGTAACCATGTACTATGTAACCATGTACCTTGTACTTGGTACCATGTACATGCTTAACAACAGACATCTATCCACCTTGCAGCTCCTGTCCCTTTTGTCAGGCAGGATGATGCAATGGTTAGGAATTCGGACTCTGGAGCTGCACTGTTCAATTTGGTTCCCTGGCTCTGCAAGACACTACCTGTGCACCTTGGGTAACTTACTTCACCTTTCTGTGCCTTTGTTTCCTGATCTGTGGAGTGGGGGTAAGGAGCACAGCCATTGCAGACCCTAAGGACCAGATGCACCATGTGCAATGCTCCGTTCAGTGACTGGCCCTCCGTGAATGCTCCTTAAATGTGACAATATCAAATGTGACAATCAAATTGTGATGAGCATTGAGTCTATCTTTGTCCTTCTTAGCTAAATGAAGTCTGAAGCCACAAAATGTGACACTTTCCATATTTCAAGTAACAAATAAATGAGAGTTACGTGTCTTACACATCTAATCTTTGGCCAGAATTTAATACAACCACAAACAGCCAAGTTTAAGGCACACTAAAAGCTAAAGTTGGCATTTACGTAACACCATTATTATAAAAATAAATTTTTAAAAAAGGGATACTGGGGACAAATAGTTGAACAAGTAATTGTAGACCTTAAAATATTAATCCTGCATTATTAATAACCATTGTTAATAATATTGATATTTAAATATTAAAGAGTTCCTTCCAGAGAGCTGTGCCGACTGTTTCGCCAAGAGGCGGTAGCATCCTTAGTGGGGAACAGAAAGCAATTGCCAAACACAAAAGCATCAGAAATCATGTCTCTGATTTGAAATGACTTCTAGTCTTCAATTAAGCAAAGTCTCTTTCCCTCCCATTTCTAACAGAAATTCTATTTCAAAAAACCCTGGTCCAGCTGGATCATATTCCCCTTTTCTCTCTCGTCCTCCCTTCCCTGATGTAGCAGCTCATTAAATCCGGACTCTAAATGCTGCTATCGCTGGAAGGCACCTTCCGTTCCCTGTGCCTGGTATATATCACACAGCTTTAGTTCTCACAGTTATGGTGGAAATGTGTCCTTGAGGGAGATAAATGAGGTTCCCCAAAATCTCCAGAGGATGCAGATGCAGATGGTGTGACCCTCAAGTTTGGGAAGCTATTAGAGTCCTCCAACCAGGGCAGTGGTGAAGAGGAGAACTGGACACTGATGCAGATTCTCGGTCCCAAGCCTAGAATGACTTCAGTGGGCCCTACATCCATGCCTCTTGCCCAGACTGCTTGGGTGTCTCTCAGCTGGTCTGACTTACATCTTTCAAGGACCTAGTCTGGATGCCCAGAGGACCAGGCACTTGAAAAACTGCAAAATAGGGCCTCCCCGGTGGCTCAGCGGTTAAGCGCTGTGCTGTGGAGCTGTTGGCAGAGGTGACGTGAGTTCGACGCACGGCCAGGGAGAATCCCACATGGCGCGGCAGACCTCTCCTGCCTCGCCCACTGCTCTCCTAAGCAGTGTATTTCTGATCTGTCTGTTCTGCTCCCCACTCTGTCTCTGGTGAACCCTCTCGCCGTCCCACGCCTCTGGCCTGTACCCCAGCTTGTATGTATAAATAAAAAATAATTCTTTAAAAAAAAACTGCAAAACAGGCACTCAGTACGTTTAATAGGAATATAGAATTGAGTGTGTGTTACAGACTGAATGTTTGTGTCTGCCTTCCCGCTAGTTCACGTGCTGAAACTCTAAACCCCAATATGATGATTTTTGGAGATGGGATCTTTGGGAAGAAATTAGGTTTGGGGGAGGACACAAGGGAAACACCCCCATAATGGGATTAGTCCTTATAAGAAGAGGAAGAGACCAGAGCTCTGTCCCTTCACCTTGTGATGACACAAAAAGGAGATGGTCATCAGATAGCCAGGAAGAGGGTCCTTCCCAGTGGCCTGAATCAGCCAGCACCTTGATCTTGGACTTCCCAGTCTGTAAACCTGTGAGAAATAAACTCGTCTTGTTTAACTCCTTCTTTGTTATGGGAGCCCAAGCTGACTAAGGTAGTGTATGGGCGTGTGAGTGTGGGTGTGTGACACAGAAAGTACCCAAACAGAACAAAATCAACCACAGATCAAGATCCAGGACTCCTGGTATTATCAGAATGTATCATTTGCCGGTTTTCAGTAGATGTTTTCTCATCTCTAAAATTCACAAATTAAGAAGTACATGAATATGTTAATGTGAATTGCTTCTATACTGTGCATTTAGAGAAGAAAGCTTTTTCTTCAATCAATGTATTTAGGCTCTGACACGAATAAATTGATCTTCCTTGTAGGGTAGAAATATCAATAGAACCCTATTTATCTGAAAGAGTTCTCAGCTATAAATGCCGGAGACATCAGCTTTCTAATTATAACATGTACCCAGACATGTGCTCATAAAGGCACACACGTTGTGTAGATTACGCCTGGCACCTCATAGACTCCATCACCGATATCTGCCCTCTGCTGTCTTTCGGACCCTTGACTGCAGGGACCCTTCCACCCACCAGGGACTGAGGAGCTGTGTGCTGGCTCTGATTACCACCGCCCTGGTGGACCCCGCAGAACTGGTCGCCTCCCTTTTGCTGCTGAGGTTTGACACCAGTGACAACTTTACTTTTCAATGGTTGCCTTTCGTAAGGAAACTGACCAGTCTCCGCCAGGAGTTGATGAGCAACCCCTCCTCCTCCTCCCGGTTGGATGGTCCTAAAACAACCAAGATGGTCAATGAGATGGAGCGGTCAGAGAGCCTGACATCAAGAGGTATCCAACTCGGCATCTCACCATTGTGTCAGTTCTCCTTTTTCCCCTGCCTTCTACCTTCTCTTTCCCCTCACTCTTGCTCCCCTGGGATTGCACCCCCTTGGAAAGTTGCAGCCCTTAGGTTTTTGCCTTGGGTTCGGCTTTCCATTTAACCCAAGCTAATGCTTGTGGTTGCATAAACTCTACAAGAGCAGGGACTTCAGCTAATTTGAATCGGTTTTGGCCTGGATTGATATTTTTTCCTCCTCAACTTCATAATGAAATAATGTTGAATGAAGCAACGTTATTTAAGGATCCGATGTGGTCCCCCATAGAGCTTATAAACACTTCCCTAGGACACTTCTGGTGAGCCAACACACCTATTTTTCCCAGGAAACAATGGACTCTGGGGACAGGCATAATACATGCATTAATTGTGTTGTATTTTTTTTAGTCCCAACAAAGCTTAGTGCAGGGTAGACAAAACCAGCTGATTGATCAGTCAATCAAATCCAAGATTAATTGTGCACATACTAAGTAGCACTAGGTAGCTTTGCATTCGGAACTTATTATTTGTTGTGTCACTGAATCTTCACATCAGTCTTATAAGGTAGAGACTCATTTTCTTCCTAGTAAGGAAAGAGAGGTCTGGAAGGATCTAGCAATTTGCTCAATGTCACTCCTCAGTGAGGTAGCAGGGCTGGAATTTGAACCTGCATCTCTGATTATTAGGTACATTTTTCTTTTTCAAACATGTTCTTCAACAACAGGTACTATCTATCTTTGAATCTACAATCTGTGACATAATCCCTCCCAGCACACATACCATATCAAGTAAGTGTTTGCTAGATAAAATGAAGAAATACAAATGGATGATAGTGAGCTAACGAGTTAGGTATGAAGATAGATAAGAAAACAGGTAGGTAGGTAGGTAGGTAAATAGATAGATAGATAGATAGATAGATAGATAGATAGATAGATAGATAGATAGATAGATTTAGATATACATGGATTGTGTTGCTGGAAGTTAGAGATTGGAAACCATATCTTATACCCCTATACTTTCTGAAGTTCAGAAATTTATCACCATAAATGTTCTACACACACACTAGTGGATTAGGGTAAGCAGATACATTTGATATGAAAACCAAAGCATATTTAATGGTAGTCTTGCTACTAAGATTTTGCATCTGACCATCAGAGCATTTTTAAATATATCATCCAAATGTCCCTGGAGTAGCTAGGCCATGCAGAGTCAACATCCAAATGAATTCCCATGGATTCCTTGCTGATGACACTGGACACCGCTTACTCCATCTTCCTCAGTTTCCATTACACATCACGGGAAGCTTACCCATCTTCAGGGACTAGAGTCTGGAGGATGTGAGCATTTACTAGCTTCATTTCATGATGACAAGTCACCTTGGTGGTGGGGAAGGACATGTGCCCAATGCCAGCATTGTCCAAGGGATTCTTTGATGGGACCCTATTCAACATGTAATCAATACCAAAGCAGTCCTACTGGATCTTGGTTACAAGGATTTTATTTTAACAATCACCCAAAAATTTCATTATGAAGCCATATTACTCATAAGGGCATCCCCATGGCAAATTCCAAGAGCAGTATGGGTTGAGTGGCCCAAACCAGGAGTTAGAAAGCTCACACCTTAGTCTCAGCTTTGTGCCTATTTGGCTTTGCAGCCACGAACCTGGGAGCTCAGCTTCCTGTCTATTTCACAAGGCAGTTTGAACACAAATGAGTCCCTTGCTGACTTTGGATTTAGGATTCTATTTAGGATTTGGAAGGGAGAAGAAACGTGGGTGGAGTAGAAAGAAAGAACAACGGTATGCTGGGAGCCACTTGTGCCAGCTCATGGGGACCATTTACACTCTCTTCCCGACTCCAATTTTATGACATCATGTCAATAGCTCAAAATGGGCTGTGATGGGAGTATTCACGCCACGGAAACTGGCAAATGCTAAATCAGATCTCCTTCTCTTTGTCTGCCTTGCTAAACATTTACCAGCACACTACTGGAAAGGGACCAAAATGTACTGGCACTTTATGCAGACTCCCTTTCGATCTCTTCTAGTCCTCACAACCATGTGAGAAACTTTGTGAAGCTCAGAGATTCAGGAACTTGACTGGTGTCTCCTGGCTAATAGGAGATGAGGCTGATATTAAAATCCAGGACTGAGAGGATTGAAACTCCACAATTTCTTCCCACCAGCACATTTGTTTCTGAATTTGGAAAGTCAATGTGGAAAGTGACCAAGGTAGCTGGGTGATAGCCTTGAGATACTCTAGGGATGAAGGGATCTCAGGTAGCAGAAATGCTAGTTCTTGGGCCTCCCTGATGGAGCAGCAGGTTAAGTCTCAGCACTATGAAGCTATCTGCAGCCACTGCAGCGTAAGTTCGATCCATGGCCAGGGAGATTCCCATATAGCGCAGCAGACCTCTCCTACCTTACCCACTGCTCCCCTCAGTAGTGTACTTTTTCTGTCTGTTTTGCTCCCCGCTCTGTCTCTGGTGAATCGCCTCACCACCCCACACCTCTGGCCTACACCCCAGTTCTTGTATGCATAAATAAATAAATACATCATTTTTTTAAAAAAAGAAATGCTAGTTCTTGTTTCTCTGCCCAACAAAATTCCTACAAAATTTTCATTTCCCCTTCAGATTTGCCAGCTCACACAGTCAATATAAAATTGGTCTGAACTCCACTTTTTCCATCTCACTCTCCTGGTGATTGGGTGTCGGAGGCCGGCTCCGACCGAGGTTGGGTTCCCGGGGGTGGTGGGGAAAGCGTCGGCGGTAGGAGGGAAGGGGAAGGGGAATGAGAGACAGCACGCACACCGAGTAGTGATCAGGCTGCTCCGTTTATTGCCCCAACAATGGGGGTTTTTATACCATAAAATTGGCTAGCAGGCATAGTTTCTAAAGATAATGATTGACTACAAAAGTGAGGTAAAAATAACAGGATACATATTTTTGTTAAGCATATGATTGATTACATTTTGTTTACAATCATGTGGTTTCTGGGGAAAATATTTTTTTGCTTAAGGTAAATTTTCTAAGGTATGAGGTATAAACATAATGATAAACCTTTGCCCTGCGCCTGGAGCCTAAAAGGCGATAGCATAATGTCCTTTTTGCCTAGAAACCAGAATCTGATCAAAGGAACCATCTTATTCCAACTCCCTGGAGTGGTTAATCACAGAAGACATCTTATGCTGATTCCCAGAAGCAGGCAGGGGAATGTAAGGGGAGGGGGAGTAAATGTTTTTGTACAGGACACCAACCCGTGATCAGGCAAGAATGTACTTATCGAAGGAGCAGCTTGGCACCTGGACCCAATCATGGGGTCTTAGGCAATGGAGAGGTTATGTCTGCAGGCATATCTTAAGAAAGTTATAGGTCTAACTTAGAAAATATTTGTGAGTTAAAGTAGTTACGGGAAGAGATGTCACCTCCTGCCTACCTAAGGAACTCTTCCTTGAAGGTCCTCGCTCCGTGCTGCGCCTTCAGACAACTTGGGAAGGCCAGGGCGCGGCAATTGGGCATTACATGAACTTGTGGACAAATTACTTGGAGTCTTTGCCAAATATCTATTTAAGGGGTTTACTTTGGGTGTTGAAGGTCAATAACATAATCAATTTACACTGTGATAAGCTCCTGGATGTCCAAATCAGGAGCCAGTTGGAGGGCATTTCCATGCTGTTTGACCATAGGTAAACTCTGCGTTCCCATCATGGACAATATTGCTACTGATGGAAGGTTCTGTATGAGTTAATTCAGGGAGAATACACACAATTTCCTGCAAGCACAGCAGCTCCTCTGTTCATTAATGGTTTACCTCTCTAAATCTTCCTTTATTTTCCTTCACCAAGAGGAAATAGCTCTCAACTGAGTCTGTGATAGCAAACCAGCAGAAACAAATGATAGGGTTCATTATCAAAGATGTTTCCAATATGAGCAACATGGCCTTCAGTGAGATAAACTGAGAGCACTGGAAGGGTGATTTTTTTAAATAGCCCCAGTAATCTTAGGACAACTCATATCTCTGCCACTTATTCAAGACTGAATCGTGCTGAGCTTATTCGTTTTCCTGTGACCACAAGGACGCCCTTCTCACGCCACACATGATTGACTTTTAATCTATGGCAGATGGTCAATGACTTTCTGGCAGATATAGTTCAGTAATAAGTCAGGCTCTCTCAGTGAGGGTCTCTCTGGATCCTTAATGGGAAGACAATTGAGCCACATGAATTTTCCCCGAAGCCTGACTCCCCACTCCTTAAAGTCTATTCCATTAAGCTCAAAGAGCTCCAATTAAGTACATGTGGGGAGAAATCTACATCACCTAGATTCCCTGCCAGCCAGTATGGCTGGAGCCTCATTGACAGGGCTGAGCCTTCGGGTGAGTGCTTCAGAGAGAAACAGTCTCGGGAGCCTTGGTAACCAGTATAGAAATATTCAAGGAGGAGGATTCACTTGAAAGGAGTGTGCTTATGCCTAAGAGGGGCTGTGTGTGCCTAGAGTTAAGGAGTCAATACCAGGAATCTAAATGAGTCTTGACCTTGACTTGCTGCAGAGATTTAGCCAAGTCACTCCCATCCGATCTAGAACTCAGATCTCCAGTCTTTGAAATATGGGAGATGGGTTTAACTGGGGTAGAAAAATCAAATGACCCTTGAGGGAAACTGAAGAGTGACCCTCTTAGGAGATGACCTGTAGCAGCGTCCATGGGAATGTAAGTAACAGTGGCAACAGCCGGATGCTCACCAGTCTGGGCATTCTCCTAAACAATGTGTAAGTGTTGGCGTGTATGTTTATCCTAACACATCTATGAGGAAGGTCCCAATCCCATTTTATAATTGAGGAAACTGAGGTACAGAGATGTACAATAACTTACTTACAGTCCCACAGCTGATAAGTCAAAAAAGAATCCCCTGTCCATTTCCGATCTCTGGACTAGGTGATCTGTCTAATATTCTTCCAGCCGTTGGGCCTCCCTGGTGGCACAAGAGGTTAAATGTCAGCACTATGAAGCTATCTGCGGCCACTGCAGCACGAGTTCCATCCCAGGCCAAGGAGCTGACCCATATGGCACAGCAAGACCTCTCCTGTGTTACCCGCTGCTCCCCTCAGCAGTGTACTTCAGTTGATCTGCCTGTTCTGCTCCCCACTCTGTTTCTGGTGAATCCTCTCACCTTCTCCCCCACACCTTTGGCCTGTACCCCAGTTCTTGTATAAATACATAAATCTTTAAGATAGATGATACATAGATAGATAGATAGATAGATAAAATTCTTCCAGCCATAACAATCTAATGCTCTATGGGAAGCAGAGCCACCCATAGTAATTGCTCAGTAAAGGCAGGTCAAATAAATATCTAGGAGTCAAATTTTAGGTAACAAGCAGCACTGATTAAGCTACTACTGCCAGATATTCATCCATGACCCCCATTTTACAGGTTAACTTGAGGTTCAGGACCAAGATCATAGAACTAGGAAGTAGTAGAGAGAGGGCTTAACGGCGAGCTTAAATATGCTCTTGACTCACACAGGGCTCTGTAAGATACTGCCCACAGATCAAATTGAGCCCACCTCCCGATATCATAAGCAAGGTTTTCTTGAAGCTCTTTCATTTATATATTGTGTGTGGCTGCTTCCTGTCAGAATTGAGCAGAATGGGCAGAATCGAGTGGTTAGAACAGAGACCAAATGACCTGCATTGCCTGAATTATTTACTAGCTGGTCCTTTGCAGACAAAGTTTGCAGGCCCTGGAGTAGATTCACAAAGGGGTGGACAAGCAGGCAAGAGCCCATGGAGAGCAACTGGGACCTCAAGGCTCACACAGGACAGGGGAGGTTAGCAGCGAGTTAATAGGTTAATAGCACGGAGTTAATAGTTAATGGGAGAGTAGATAAAAGGAAAGGGGGTTCAAAATTTGAACAAATACTCAGCTCAATCAAGAAAACGTCAGATGTGGAGGCAAAGCAAGCTGGAGCACAGTTATTCTGGGCAGTAGATGGTATTTCTAAAAGTCAGAAGATTGGATCAGATCCGGGGCTGATTTTGAAGGGGATGCTGCCACTCTGCACACAGTTAATCAATGCTTTCTGCACCAGGAGAAGGAGCCCAGCAATAAAACCAGCAAGGGAGACTGGATTTGGAATGGTGGAAAGCTGTTCTTTTCTCTCATTCACTCATTTGTTCCTCCCCTCATACATTTATCAAACATCCACTATGCCTGGATGCAGAACCAACTACTGAATGGGGAGTGGCTGGAAGAGTGTTCAGGGGAGCAGGACATATGGAAAATAATAGGGAAAAAAATAGGGAAGGGAGGAAAGGAAATGAGAAACACAGGTAGAAAGAAAGGAAAAACCAGCAGCCAGAGAGACATACAGAGATACAGAAATAGAGAGGGAAGAGGATGCGAGAAGGGCAGAAAAGGAACAGATCACACGGAAGTATAAGGAGTCAATAATTACCTTTCTTTGTATCCCTTTATAACATCGGTCAATCATTATTCACTGATCTTAAGCCTGTCCAAATGCGAAAGCATTCAGAAGCTGTGGTCTACCTGGTTCTAAATGAGGGAACTTCATCTCTGTCTTGCCCTCGGGAGTCCAGAATACCTTTCGGCTGTGTTGGGTAAAATTCAACTTGGACATACGATCAGCCCATGATCAGAAGGTTTCCCATCATAGGTGTTTAGTAAAAGAATCAAAGGAACTTTGTAATCCAAGGAAGATTAAAGAACAGCATAAGGTGGTGTGGAATCACAGACTCCCAGAACTGGAAAAAACTAAACGATGATGGTGATGGTGATGTGATAGTGATGATGATAATGATGATATGGGATGATGGTGAATCAGCAGCAAACACACATTTCCTGGTTTATTATGTTCCAGAAACTGCTAATCGTCTTACTAGCTTCATCTCTGAATCCTCCCAACAGCCCTATGAAGCTTATTACTGTTGTCTACCTTTTTCATGGGAGAAAACAAAGCTACTCACCCAAACTCATAGGGTAGGACATGGATTTGAACCCTCCTCTCCAAACCCTGAGTTCATGCTCTGGGCCATTAAGTCAGTGACTTTCTAACTTTGGACTCTGGACCATCAGCCTCAGAATCACCCCAGGGAGGGGCTATTTAAAACGTAAATTCCTAGACCCCTAGATCCACTGAATCATCTCTTTTCCAGCTGGAGAATTGCCTTATATCTGCATTTTGAATCAGATTCCCGAGATGATTTCTACATGCACTGAAGTTTAAGAATCACCATACAAGGACCTCCCTGGTGGTGCAACAGATTAAGTCACAGCACTGTGAAGCTATCCAGAGCCACTGCAGCACAAGTTCGATCCCCGGCCAGGGAGCTTCCCACATAGTGCTGCAGACCTCTCCTGTCTTGCCCACTGCTCCCCTCAGCAGTGTATTTCAAGTAGATCCGCCTTTTCTTCTCCCCACTCTGTCTCTGTGAATACTCTGATACTCCCCTCCACACCTCTGGCCTACACCCCCAGCTTGTATGCAGAAATAAAAAAATCTTTTTTTAAAAAAAAAGTATCACCACCAAGACTCAGGTTCCAATCCAGTTCTTACACTGAGATCTATGGACAGCTTTGCAAGAGTCAGGACCTATTGATAATAAACAGAAGTAATGTTCAACATGTGTTCACTCTTTTTCCTCTACCCTTTGTGAGAAGTATATGCTTTTTTGCCCCCACTGACTTTGAGCTGGACTATAGGAATGTGAGCAGATGGCCTATCATCGAAACGTGAGCCACGTTTGTGTTGTGTGGTTTGCCTCTCCAGCTTCTACATGCCCCATGTAGCAGTTGCCCTTTGAGCCTGGGCTCCAGAATCAGACACATGGAACAGAGTCCAGCTGCCCTAAATCCTAGCGCCAAGCACAGCAACCCATAATCTGAAATTGAAATTGAGCCAACCCATCCATATATACCAAGAAAAATAAGTGCTAGTTGTTGTGAGGGATTATTTATTACGTAGCATAATGGCAGCAATAATTACCTAGTACGCCTAAAACGGTATACCCTATGTTGTGTTCTATTCTTATATTGGGGTGTGCTTTTACGGAAAGAAGATACATAATCCTTTCAGCAAATTCTCAGTAGACCAGGAACCCCAAAAGAAGATTAAAATCCTCTCCATTCTCATTGGAACCCCAAGTTTCAGGATATGAGCTGAATGAGTTTTCATTTTCCTTTCCTGCCCCTTAGAATGCAAATGTTTATTTACGCCTCAAACTTTAGAGGGTCCAGACTGAATATACTGTAGGAATTCTGAGAAGGGTGATGGTTTTGGACCCAGTCCCAAATTCCTGAACTCTTTTAAAATTATCACAAGATACAAAAAGAAATGGGAAGAGGAATTATTATAACACAGAGACTCATTTTCTAAGACTTTCCTACTCATACCTTATAATCTACCCATTTGTCTCTTTTTAATTGTTATTATTATTTATGTCTTTTACATTATTGTGTATTCCCCGTAGGTTTACCACCACCAATTCACCCGCGAACCGTCACCATAGATCCTTGTGCTCTTTTCTCCCCCATTTTGAGTCTTTATCTTCCCTCTCGCTCGCTGAATCTCTCTCTTATTTGGGTCCCCTATATTCCTGCTATAAGTGAAACCATTTGTCTCTTTAATGGAAAGGAAATTCTCCCTACCTCTGTGAAAGAAATATAAACAACTCAGTCAATATTTTACCGGAGACATGAAAAATTAAAAATAGTCTATCCAGGCTGTGTTGATTTCTGTGTAAATCAATATTTGTGGTATAGACTCTAAATAAATACAGACTCTGTATTAAATATGCTATATTCAATACCTCAATCATGAAAATTATGTTAACATGTCATGGGACATAAACTTTTTCAAGACCATTAGGTAATATTTTTAGGAATTTATGAATGCACCGACTATTTTGGGGGGGCTACAGGTTGTGAGGTTACAGCTTCCAAGGCTCCTTGTTGCAGCCTCCACGGCCCTGAGTAGGGCATGAAATGACCCAGCCCAGGCTCTGTTTGTTTTACGTCACTGCTCATATATTACTCCGAGCCCGAGCCCGAGGTCAAGCAAATCAATTTGTTGGCAGTCCATTCTTCCGTGCTTGCCTCTTCCACAACCCCCACCCCTCCCCCCACCCCTAGCCACAACTCCGCCACCCCGGCTGTTATCGGTCAAGTATTTCAACATGGATGGATGGGTTCAGACCGGTTAGAGACGCAGCTGAATTTGAACTGAGTTCAGCTGGCAAGTTTCTGACTGCCAAGATGACCTGCCGCTTTCAAGGAGAGCAGAATTCCAGGGAGGAGAGTGAGAAAGGGCAGATAAGTTTGCACACAGTGACCCCGGGGTACATTGGGATTGGAGGTGGGGTTTCTTGGGTAATGTGGGAGGATTAGAGCGGCTTCTCCCAGCTCTCTTGTACCCCAGGGATGGCCATATCGCTGTCCTTTGTGGTTTTGCTGCATCTTTTGCTTGTGTGCAGTCAGATAGCCAAGGTTTGGATCTCAGAACTACTACTTATTTGCTGTGCAGCCGACGGTGTTATTTAACCTCTCTGTGCCTCTGAAGACTTGTTGCAGAATGAGGGCTCTGTATCTTGAAAGTCAAATGAGCTGGCAAGATAAGCAGCGCAGTGCAGTGGTTAAGAACATGGACTTTGGAACCTCTGACTGGATTTGGATTCCAATCCTACCACTCACTTAAGCTTTCTGGGTTTCAGTTTCCTCTTAGGAAAATGAACATGATAATAGCTCTTACCTTGGAGGCTTCTCTTGATGAATTAATATAGTCAGTATCACTGGGCCTCAGCCTAGGTCTTAGGAGTATATAGGCTTCCCAACTGATTCTGCAAGCAAGAGGGGGAGCAATACATCTCTATGTGCATCCTTGGATTAGTGACTCCCTTCTCTAAGCCTCAGTTTCCACATCTATAAAATGGAGGGACTGGGTTAAATGATTTCTGAACTGTCTGTCCCTTTAAAACTTTGGGATCCTGTGAGCATGTATATTACCCCAGAAGACTGCGCTTCATGCCTCTGTGCCTTTGCATATGCTATTCCTTCTGCCTGGAGTGACCATCCTCAGCCATTTGGAAAGTCTCTATTCACTCTCCCTGCCCCAGCTTCCATATCCTTTGCTCTGAAAAACCTTCCCTGACTCATCGAAGTGAAGGTGAAGTAGCCTAGACCCGGGCTCCCCCTCCTCCTCAGACACCTGGCTCTTGTTATACTCCCCTCCCTGTGCTAAACTCACGGGATGCGCGCGTACCAGGTCTGCTCATCCTCCGTGGGCTCATCTCCAGCAAGCCTGTGATGCTTTCCTTGGGTGGGTTGTACTCAGTGGACTTAAGCTGGACCTCATGAGAGGATGGAGCTGGGAGATAAGCAGGTAGCCCAAGTACTGAGTGATGTGAAGAGAGGTAAGAGGAAGACAGTGAGATCAGCTTCTCTAATTTGAATAAGAGCACCTCAAGATCCTATTTTTATTCTGGCTTAGAATTTGGCTCAGAGTAGATTTGTAGGATGAAGGAAAGGTTGGATAGCTGGATGGATGGATGAATGGGTGGATGGATGGGTGGGTGGATGGGTGGGTGGGTGGATGGTGGATGGATGGATGGTGGATGGTGGATGGATGGAGGATGTTGGATGGTGGGTGGATGGGTGGATGGTGGATGGATGGATGGATGATGGATGGATGGATGGATGGTGGATGGTGGGTGGGTGGATGGTGGATGGATGGATGGATGGTGGATGGATGGATGGATGGTGGATGGTGGGTGGGTGGATGGTGGATGGATGGATGGATGGTGGATGGTAGATGGTGGATGGATGGGATGAATGGATGGGAGGGTGAATAAGTTGTGATGAAAAACCACACATAGGTCACTGTAAAGCATACAGCATTATATGTTGATAAAGGACACAGACAACTCAGGAAACCAGACACAAGGAAGGATGGTTTATAGTTGTGTAGGCACAGCAAGTCAGAGAATAATGTTAGCTGATCACAGCATCACAGGTGAGGATTTTGGATGTGACCTTGATAACATGGACACGTTTCTGGTCTTGGGTTCCCTGCTGGGCTATGAGATGGGGTCAGAATGTGTTTGGGGAGAAGGCTCAGTTGCCACTTTCAAGCAGTGAGACACAGGCAGAAGGTGAGGCCAGAGTCTCTGTCCGCTGCTGAGGATGTCTTGCCCTGGCCTTCGCACATCCCCGTCTCTGATCCCAGTATCGATTCTAAAGATTCAGGACCTCCTCTTGTCTTGAGGTATCTTGATTCCTCATACAAAAGTAATCCACTTTCCCACCATTATGAATGGGTTGATCCTAAACATGGGTTGTGACCTTAAAAGTGAGGCCCTTCTTCTTCAATGACAACTGATTTCTTTAAAATTATCAACTTATGGATGAAAGTGTTCACAGTATTGTAAGGTAGACATGCAGCACAAAAAATATGCAATTAAAGCGACATATTGAAGCACTGCTTGCAATACTGCCCTTAGCTACCCGGTTAGTGCAGATTCCATTGCCTTACTTCAGATGCTAGCTACAAGGTTAGGGGTCCCCAGGACACCCACACTTCTGACCAACTGACTGCAAATGCAGGGGTTCCCATACCCTCCTCAAGTTTGACAATTCACTAGAACAATTCACAGAACTCAGGAAAGGGCTATGTCTATGACTGTTTAATTACAAGGATAGAAAGACCACTTCAGACAGAAGGAATATAGCATGTGCAAAGGCACAGAGGCATATTCAAACCATGTATTGAACCACAATTCAGTAAAATATCCACAGAAAGGAATAGAGGGAGAAAGTTAACATCTATTTATGGCCTATGAAACACAAGTGCTGTGGGAAGAGATTGATAGCATCATCTCATTAAATCTTCACCACTTCCCTTGTGACAAAGCTAATACCATTACTCCACTTTATAGTCTGGGAAAACTTGGCTCAGAAAGATAAGTGACTTGATCATCCTCTCGATTACTATGCCACACCTCCTCCTTTTTGATATCATTGTTAACCCAACAGGGAGAATAATGTTCATCTCACGTGCTCCTAGATAAAAAGAGAAATCCCAACTCAAACTCACTTTTAAAAATACATTTCTTAACCCATGAATTGGAGGAACTCATTTAATTTTAGTTTTAAACTGTCAGTATAGAAATTAAGAGCTTGGCATAATACTTCTTCAGGTCTAGTTTGATCAGGGGTTATCAACACTATCAGGCCCAACATCTTTCTATACAAATGTCCTGTTGTTTGCAATTCTGGAATGAAATTCACACATACTATAATCCATCTATCACACAGTTTACTAGAAAACCAATACATTGCCTGTCTATACTATCAAGGAGAAAAAATAGAATAGATAAATAATAAAATACATATTTCAGTGTATAATGTTCACATGCAACCTCACTGGAAAATGAAGTAATAAAGTAGCGAAAAGTTTCCACATTTGAAATATCTGAGACAATATTCTGCTGTATATTATCAATAGTTTTACTTTAGCTTTTATGTATGTATATATGTGTTTTTACTCATTAGATCACCAATTTTATTACAAAGTATACTACTTGGGAACAGCCAGATGGAAGAATTTCAAAGGGCAAGTTATGGAGAAAGGTGTGGAAATTCCATGCCCACTCCAGGTACACCACTCTCCCCAAATGCTTACATGTTCACCAACCTGGAAACTCTCTATATTTTAGAATTACAACTACATAGATACCTATGTATTCAGACACCACCCATATCCCATAGAAAGTTCCTCCTCGTTATTTCCCAATAGAATGCCTCTTGCTTTTTTTTTTTATACCCAAGCTCCATGGAATATATTTATCTCTCTCTGTGTCTTCATATTATATAGGAGAAAAAAAGACATTTATGTCTCCAAATTGCAATGCAACATTCTAAACACAATGCTGAACCTCTGATGCTACCCACAAATACAATTTTGGCGCATCGGGATCCCAGTTTGAGTAGGTCAGCATTTGAAAAGCACACCCAACATCAGGAAAAGGCATAAAAGCGTCTCCTTTGTCACAGCTGCTAAGAGAAGCCATGTCACAACAGGCAAAACTTGTGTTATCCTATCTAGCACTTTGATTGAAATGTAACTTTCATATAAATACCGGCATTCATTCAAAATAAGCAATTCAATGACTTTTTACAGATGTATTCACCAGGGAAGCTATTGCCACAATCAAAATAAAGAATGCATCCATCACTCCCCAACTTTCCTCGTGCCCCTTTGCCACCCGGGCAGCAGCCACTGAGCTGAAGCAACTGTTTACTACAATAACATGCATTATGTGGCAATGTTGTTGACATTTTATATCCTAAATGAGAGTTTGTCACTTACATATAGCAATTTTACTGTATTTCAGTTCCATTTTAGGAAATTGGCTGGAGATTTGGGGTTGTCGTGTAATGTATTATAATCTCCCTATTTTAAAACAATGGAAACTAGGAGTTCTGCTTCTAGGAAAATAAAACACACTGTAACTGGTGGCTGAAGCCAGACCGTTATAGGTGGTGCCCCCTGGAGGGGGGTGCTGGTGAGGATGGATAGCCCCAAAGAAAATGCAAAGTATGGTTGGGGGAGGAGACTCTGATGAGAAATATATGGACTGCAGCAGCAGCCCCCGAGGATTCAGTGTTCAGGATTCAGTGTTTGGGATCTTCAAGGTCAGGTATTTCTCTGCCCACCACGCTGATCTCCCAGAAAGCTGTTGTGAAGAGGCTTCCAGCAGTCAACCTCAGAGAGCAAAAGTTCACAGGCTTTGCAGGTAGCTGAATGACTGAAACTTCCATTTTGCTGCTGTTACAGTGTGGCAGGGAAGGCGAAGACCTGGAGCCTCACACCTCGCTTAGCTGCAGGAGTGTGGCTGTTTGCTGTTAATTCGGCCACTGCAGCTGCCGTTTTAAGGGTCGCTTGTCTGGTGCTGTGCTCGGGCATCTCAGCAGCTCCATGAGCATCTCTGTTGTGTCTTCTGTTGTCTTCTCGAGTTGGGTCCTGGCCTACAATCTGGCTGCCACTTGCTCCAGGACCTCAGTAGCAGAAAGATGCCATATTGGGAACCTTTGTGTTTAGGACTGAAAACACTGGGCACTGCTTTAGATAAGGTAAACGGCCATTTGGCCTCAGTAACCCTTTGTTCTTCCCTGGTTTGTTAAATAAATCCCATTGTTGTGGTTCCCTGAGCCTGAGTAGTCTTGCAATTGTATGCATGGGTAGAAAACTCAAACAGTGACCGGTAGACTATTTGGGCAGTGTCCCTGACTAGTTTTAGTGTCCTTTGCTGTCCTGTATCAACAATGTTCCCTATTCCTCTGATCCAGTAAATGGAAAACTTTGGATGTCATGTAAACACAAACATAAGGAGACTTTGAACGATAGAGAGAAGACTGTCTAGGGACCCGAGAATTTGAGGGAAAACACAATCGTGAGTAGACAGAGACTTCTCGTGGCCTCATACATGCCAGGGCTGGTGCTGATGAAGCTGGCAACCTAGAAACTCCAACAGGTGGTGACCTAAAAAGTCCCAACAAAAGCCTGCTCTTTCTGGGCAAAGAACCAGAGGCAGCCTCTCAGAACAGAAGCCTGTTCAACAATAGCTGCACCATTGCATCCAAACACAGAAAAACTGGTAGCTCCACCCACACCCTTCAGCAAAGACTAAGGGGGAAGCCCAGACTTTTTCCATGAAACTAATGAGGTGCCCCCAACTACCCTGTTGGGATCATGTCAGGGAGGTCCACATTAGGAGCCAGGATTTCCATGCCCAGGACTCATATCACTGCTCAGTGGGAAGGAGTTCACTCCCACCCCTACCAGTGCCAATAGAAACCACAGGGCACAGAGACCCCTAGCCAGCTGTAGAAAAACCCCACCTCTCTTGGGTGTCCATAGTGGGAAATCTGGAACTTCTGCCTCCTTCTGGTAATAACTGGGTGGCATTGCTAGCACCTGCCCTTCCAGAGTAGTGTCCAAAAATGCCAGCTCAAGCTGAGGGCTTAAATAAGATTCAGAGTCTCATAACATAATACAAAAATATTCATGTTTTCAGTCAAAAAATCACTGATAACAAAAACCAGAGATCTCAAGGTGAATGAAACAAGACAATGGGAGTCAACACTGAGAAGACAGATATTAGAATGATCTCACTGTGATTGGAAAGAATCCATGATAAAGATGCTTCGATCACCAATTACAAACATGATGAAAACATAGGAAGCCTCATCAAAGAAACAGAAGATAGGAAGAGGAAACAGATGGAAATTTTAGAACTAAAAAAATATATGACAAATGAAAAGCACAGTAGATCAGCTAAGAACAGAATGGAGGGAAGAGGAAAGAATCAGTGGACTGGAATATAGCACAACAGAAATGGCCCAATCTGAGCATCAACATTGAGAAAATACACTGCAACAAAAATAAACAGACGCTTCTAGGGGACTATAACAAATATCTCATGTTTGTCTCATCAGAGCCCTGGAGGGGAGGAGGAAGGATAAAAACATACTCAAAGAAATAATGGCTGAAAACTTGCAAAATGCATAAAGATTCACAAGAAGCCAAGCAAACCCAAACCACATGGGAATTAAATTGCTAAAAAATTTAAAGCAGTTAAGATAAATGTGCCATTCATGTATATTGTGTAAGAAGCCATGGCTGGGCCTCCCAGGTAGTGCAACGGGTTAAGCACAGCACGGTGCAGCTGTTGGCAGCCACAGCACGAGTTCGATGCCCAGCCGGGGAGATTCCCACATGGCGCAGCAGACCTCTCCTGCCTCGCCCGCTGCTCCCCTCAGCAGTGTATTTCAGTCGATCTGCCTGTTCTGCTCCCCATTCTGTCTTTGGTGAACCCTCTCACCGTCCCACACCTCTGGCCTGCACCCCAGCTTGTATGCATAAATAAATAAATCTTAAAAAAAAGTTTTTTAAAAAGAAGCCTTGGCTTCACGTATTTCTTTTTGTACAGTGTTCCATTGTGTGAAAACACCATAATGCTTTAACAATATTTTCATTGAGTTAATGTTGGCTTGCATCATTGTTTGCAATAAGGGATTTTAAGATCTCCCCCTTCAGGGGTTGCTGCCATTGTGTGCCCATCACCACAGACCTGTGTGCTCCCTCCTCACCCCTCCTTTTCCTCCTCCTTCCCCATTCCCGTCCCCATCTGGTTGCCCCCATTCCATAGTCAGCCTTCAAGGGTTAGTTTTTAGTTAGGCTTTATCTGATCTTCTGTTTTGTGTTTCTATATTCCACATAAAAGTGACACCATCCAGTATTTGTCTTTCTCCTTCTGACCAATTTTGCTTAGAATAATCCCCTCCAGTTCCATTTATGTTGCCACAAATGGCAGCAATTTATCTTTTTTGATAGCTGAGTAGTATTCCATTGTGTGTGTGTGTGTGTGTGTGTGTGTGTGTATAGATATGTGTATACCTATATGTGTTTGTATGTATATGTGTATATACCACATCTTCTTGATCCATTCATCTGTTTTGGGGCACTTAGGTTGTTTCCATATCTTGGTTATTGGAAATAGTGCTGCTATAAACATAGAGTGCAGGCTTCCTTTCAAATTATCTTTTATGTGTTCTTCCAGTAGCTATCTAAGAGTGAAATTGCTAGTTTATGTGGCAGATCCATTTGTAATCTTTTGAGAAACCTCCATACTGTTTCCCATAGGAGTTTAGTCCGGTCTACTCTCCCATCAGCAGTGTAGAAGGGTTCCTTTTCCTTTATTTCCTTGTCAGTTTTTATTTTTCCTGATCTTTTTGATATGGGCCATTTTCACAGATACAAGATGGTAGTTCACTGTGGTTTTGATTTGAATTTCTCTGATAAGTGATGATAAACACTTGGCCATTTGAATGTCTTCTTTGGAGACATGCCTGTTTGGTTCTTCTGCCCACTTTTCAATTGGGTTATTTGTTCTCTTTTTGGAAAGGGAAAACATCATCTTTAAAAATCCATTTTGCTGCTGAGGGATATATGGCTTGTTTCTTTTGTGTGGCTATTAGAGAGTAAAGCTGCCATGAACATACTTGCACGGTGAACATATGTAGGCATTTCAGTTGGGTATATACCTAGGAGTGAAATTGCTAGATCATAGCATGGGTGTATGTGTTCAGCTTTAATAGAAAATGCTGGACTGATTTCCAAAGAGCTCTAGTTGGTCCACATCCTTGAGACAGCCAAAAACATAGGACGGCTTTCTCCTAGGGGGTCATCCTGCCTTCACTGAGCATTCATGGTCAGAGTATGTCCTTCCCTAATTTTGTCTCTCTTCCAAGTCTCCTTCTTCAGACAGTTTGCCTATTGGTGGCCAGACAACTGCCAGTAGCTCCAGGTTTCATCCTCTTGCCCCAGGCCTGGTAGAAAATGAAGCATTTCCTTCCCCTTTCCCAGTCCCTCCAGCCGAAATTGAGGGATTGTGTTACTGATTTTTGGTGTTTATCCTGTGTCCCTGCTCAGTGAAGGAGGAGGAGTATATGGTCTTGGCCAGACCTTGGTCACATGCTTATTCTGGAATGGAGGTAGCATCAACTCCTCTGAAGTTCATATGTGGCAGTTGAGAAAGGGGATTTCCAAGAGAAAAATTGTGGTGCTGTTACTAGAAGAGTTGCTGGGAACCAGGAAAATCACATATTCACTACAAAGGTCATATGCTAAACTGTGATATAGGCAGAAATGGGAAATATGAAGGATTTCAGCATCAGGAGGCAAACAGAAGTTAGAAGGCAAATCTCAGAAGATGACATTTATAAGGTGTAAACATAAAGCTTTATACTTAGGTCTTAAAAACTGTGCAAGTACAAGATGGAGTTTGCAAAAGTGCCTATGACTAAAATATGTAGGGTTTTGATCAGATTAAACTAAATGCAAGTCAAGAGTGCAATGTCATGGATATAAAAACTCAAATTTTTGGCCATATTAATAGAAGTATAGATGAGGGAGGTGTAGATGAGCAGGTAACGGTACCATGCTTGGAATACTATATTTTATTTTGGTTCTCATCATATTATGAAGTACAGCAATGGAAAAAAGGAGTATTCAGGTAGATGAGGGGAACTTGAAACCAGCTTTGTGAGAGAAAAACTTGGAAAGCTTTGCTTAAAGGAGAGAAACTTGAGGCTGAGGGGCCAGGACAAGGCTCATCTGCAGATCTCAGAAGGATGGACAATTGCAAGAAAAGATTGAATATGTTCTGTAGGATCAAAAGTGGTAAGCTCAGGGAACCCAGTTGTTAAAACAAGGGTGAATGTCAACCAATTATCTAAATAGACATCTACTCTGAGTCAAGGTTCACCGATCACTTTTCAAGAATGTCATAGTTCATTTGTACACAGCAGAGGTATGCTTATACCAGTTGTTTTTCCAAAAAGTGCCCCCATAGAACTCCAGTGAAAAAAGGTCAGATCTCCTTCTCAAACTTACAACACACGAGCATATTGAAAGTGATACCGACAAGACTTTCCATCAAGGAGTCTGTGTAGTTTTCATTGGCTAGTGTCTGCCCAACTTATGCCACCAAAATCTGCCATTCTGCCTGTAGTTATCTCTACTAACATCCCCTAAAATGAATGCCCCATGAAACAGTTTGAGAAACACTGGACCACTTGGTGTCAGAGTTCTAGCTCACCCATAAAAACCATAGCCTCTCAACAGTCATCAGAAAACACATTACCAGTAAGAACAGACAAAGTTCTAGAACTCCTGCCCCATTTGGAACATCTTTGAAAGCAAGGTTCACAGTTGACTAATAAGTAACAACATTATGTGTCTCAGTTCTTGTTGGAAAATATGTTAGCTATGCTGTATAACAAACCAGCCCCCCACAAATGAACCTCTCTGAACAGGAGGATTTCTTCAGTTCACCAGTCTGTGGGTGGACTGTGCTTCTATTTGTCTGGGGAGTGACTCGACAAGCTTGGGTAGCAGATCAGCTTGATTTGGCTGCTCTGGGAGGTGACTGTCAATACAGCACATCTCTGTCCACGAGTCTCGAGCGCTCAGCAGGCGGGCTCACCCCCCAATGGGAGCCGCAGGCCAATGGGACGAAGCCTGAAGGTGTCTCAAACTTGTGCTGCTCCCTTCAGGGGCAGTCTATGGTCAAAGGCAGTAGACCAGGGCAGCCCAGATTTAGGGAGTAGATTCCATCTCTTGAGGGGAGGTGCTTCAACGTCTCGTTACAAGGGTGCGGGAACAGAAAAGTTATGAATTGGGGCTCTAATGCAAGCAATCCACAGCCAGCATGAGGGAGATATTCCATTAAGCTCTACCTTTGATTTCCATCCCTGGCCCCAGAGCTAGAACGCTGTCTACTCTTTTGTCTTAGTACAATCATGTATTATGCAGGAGAAGCCAAAGGGGACCTGCTAGGCTCCAGGCATTGTATGGGCCCCTGCCCAAGGTCTGGTTGGGGGTGTCACACATAGAGTGAGAAGCACAGAGACTGAGCAGCACAGAGGGAAACATAACTCTGTTCAAGTCCATCAGAGAAGAGCCCACAGAAGCAGAGGCGTGTGAACTGGGGTGAATGAGCAAGGTGAGAAAAGGCATTCCAGGAAAGGAAATGGCACCTACAAAGGAAGGGGGACCTCAAACAGGATGTTGGTTTCAGAGCCCTGCAGTGGAGAGCAAATTGAGGTGAACCTTGCAGCTAGGGACTGGAGAGGACTTTGGGTGCCTGCAGAGAATTCCGCTTTATCCTCAGGGCCCTGTGACGAGGCTGGGAGGTGGGGGACCTTGTCAGACTTGCATTCTAGAAGGAGGACTCAAGATGCTGGGCTGAATAGAAGAGAGGCTGGGGAAGGCGAGAGAATGCGATCTGTTTGGGACATGCTGCGTTTGAGGTGCTGATGGGGCATAGGCTGGGGGTGGATATCTCCTCAGATGAAAACGCACAAGGAGACTCAGAGAGCTGAATCTGGAAGGGGGCCCGTGGAAAAATCATCCCATCCTCTCCAGGATTTTCTCACTTTTTTCTGGATCCCTCAACTGGCATTTCCCTCTCTTCCCACACAGTCGCCCTGGAAGTTGGAGCTGAAATCTTCCCTGATACTTGGGGGGCTGGGGGAAAAAAATCCAATAGGTGGACAAAAGCATCTGCTTTCTGATGGAGAGTCTCTAAAATGTGGCAGGGCCTCAGATCCCAGCTCAGTGTCCTTTTCCTAGACACACACACACACACACACACACACACACACACACACACACACCACTCACACACACCACTCACACACACACACATCTCCCACGGTCTGCGACGCTTGTGTTTTGACATCTCTGTGTAGATCTGTGTTTTTCTCTCAGGGCCATCTGTCGCTGACTCTGCTATAAATCTTGTTGTGTTTCCTTGCCATATGGCATAATTAATTACTTCAAGGCACAAAGGACCCCACTGCTCCACAGGCTGAGAGCCAGCTGGCTCACCAAGGAGAGATTTGCCCTGATGGGCATGGCCTGGCTACTGTCCCCTCTCACCCAGGCCCCCAACAGGCCCTGAGTTGGCCACAGCCCCCATTCCCAGTGACAGCATCTAACAGTGGCTTGGCAGCGGCAGGGCCCTCACAGTGACACGGGTGGCATTTGTAGACAATACAGCCACACACCATCTATTACCACAGCAGGGAGCGCATGTCCATTAACTCAACCGGGACCCCCTGCATCATTCATCTTTGTCACTTACCCATTAAGTTGAGAACAGACTGGTTTGTTGAACTTCCAAATCTGTGGAAGGCAGCTGAGGAGAGGAAATTCAAAGAGGTAAAAAGGGGTTGTAGAAAACTAGGATGTGGAGTGAGCCCCTTCCCCTCAGTGTTAAGTCTCCACATCTGTAAAAAGGGAGGATTGGATGAACATTCAGTTTTCCTTCAACTTGAGTGTGCCAATACAACTTTGATTTACCAACAAATATTCATTCAACAATCAGCTCTATCCTGGCTCTGGGGACCTGGCTCCGATGAGGCCTTTTTTCTCAAGGAGCTTGTTCCTAGAGGGGAGAACCTTACAATGTATATGTAAACTGACCAAATATCCCAGGTGGTGGCCAATGGGAACAGCAGGGACACTACTGTCAGAGAAAAGAATCACAGATGACCCTTTGAGGAGGAAATTTTTTGTTAAACAGATTTATTGACATAAATCACATGCCATAATATTCAGCCTTTAAAAGTGTACAAATCAATGGTTTTTAAAGTATTTGCAAGGCCACACACTCATCACGCCTTCTTGATTTGGGGTCATTTTATCACCACCACCACCCCCAAGAAATCCTTGTACATTAGTAGTCACTCCCATTCTCCCAACCCCTCTATCCAAGTGACAGGCACTCATCAACTTTCTGTCTCTATGGATACGTCTATTTTGGAAATTTATCAATAGAATCATTTATTACATGCTCTTTTGTGAATGGTTTCTTACACTTAGTGTGTTTTGAAGGTTTGTTCACATTGTAACACATATCTGTGCTTCTTTCTTTTTTACTGCCAAATAATATTCCATTGTATGGATAGAGCACATTTGGTTTATCCATTCATTATGCTTGGATTGTTTGTACTTCTAAGCTATTGTGAATAGTGCTGCTAAGAACATCCCTGTATAAACTTTTATGCAGATATATTTTTGTTTCTGGAAAGGGGTAACCGTAACCTGAGATCTGAAGGGTAAGAAAATAACAGTTACACAAATACTGGGGGAAGATTATTCTTGACTGAGGCAACAATAGAGACAAAAAACTGGAGAGGATGGATTCCTGGGTCCTTTTGTGTCTTGTAGGCTATAGAGAAATTTAAAAACCATCTTAGGCGAGTTGCACAAATCTCTCTGCTGACCTGTGTCTGGTCACTTTCTGAGTTGTGTAATATATGTTTACTCAGACTAAGGGTTCCTTGGCAGCTCAGAGGAAAATTCCTTGGATTGGGCAAACTGGGGTGATTCCTGCCAGATCCACAATTTGGAGGAAGTGTAGAGGATCATTGAAGAAGGGACTGAATGGAGAGGTTCAAGGTAGCAGCGCAATGTAGAGGCAGAGAGCTTGGGAGGACAGATCCTGGCACTGGCACGCATGTGTATAGCTACCCCCACAAACTCCTGCAAAACAGCCTGGTTGCCTGGCAGCAAACTTCCTCTCTCGGCTTCTCTATCTCTATGGCCACCAATGAGATCTTTTCCCCTTAGAGTCCCTGCATTTGTTGTTTCCTTGGTCCCCGGCTATATTAACATATAATTGACATACAGCATTAGGTAAGTTTAAAGTGTGTAATATATTGATTTAACACACCTACATATGGCAAAATTATGACCACATAATATTAGCTACCATCTCCATTAAGTCATACATTTACCAGTTCTTTTTTGTGGTTGGAATATTCAAGATCTACTCTCAGCAACTTTCAAGTATTTAATACAAATTGTTAACTATAATGACTTTACATTTTTTTTTTATCCTGGTTTCACCCAGATCTACTAAACTTGCTCTAGTTTAGTCGTCCAGGGCCCAGGGAGAGGAGTCTACCAAGTGCTGCTACAAGGAAAATCTTACAGGAATGTGTTAAGATAGCAACAGGAGCAACATCTGCCCACTTAGCAGTGACAGAAGATGGAACTATAAGTGCTCAGGATCGCAGAGCCTAGATCTAGATAACAAAGCAAAAGTAGGAAAAGCAGTTTTTTGAAAGTAGATACTTGAACTCCAAGCAACCTCTTGGTCCATCAGTACACTCCTTTTCATTGCTGATAAATCTTCTTCACACAAGATCCAGGCTTCTTATGTCTTTCTGATCCCTCTCTGAATATTTCATCTCATAGTCCAAAATGGCTGTTGTAGTACCAGATATCACATCTGCTTCATAGGCAGGAAAAAGGAGAAAATGGAGAGACCATTCTCATTTCCTAGTTGAGTTCACTTCTTTTAGGGGACTTTCTTGAAAATTCCTCCTAGTAACTTTCACCTACACTCGTTGAACACTCCTATCTTTAAGGAAGGCCAGATACATGTTTCAAGGAAAGTATCACTCTTTGAAATCGTTTATGTATATTTACTTATTAAATGAATGCCTTCCCTCACTTGTATGTAAGTTCTATGATGGTAGAAATGGCACCTGTCTTAGTCATCAAACAGTTGTGCAGATGTGCAGGTGAGTGTTGAATGAGCTTCACCTCTAAGAGCTCCCGTGAGCCTATGGTGAGAGGCTCAGTACAAGGCACTGAACACAGAGCTTGGAACAGGCAGGTTCAGGCTGGATAGTTGTTTGCTACAACATTTTCCTAATCCTGCCACTGGGGTGGCCATTTGGACCTCTGGCCAATGGAATAGGGACAGAAGTGACACAAGCCTCTGGGAGTCAATGTCCCCTAAGCCCCCAGGCCCCCGCCATACTCTGTCCTTATTGGCTAATGATTCAGTGTGGGCACCTTAGATTATGTGGAGCTATAGCGTAGAAGGGCCTGGGTTTCCTGATGACTGCAAGATCCAGAAACTCCCACCTACACCAGACTGAGCTGTGAGATACAAATCTTCACCATCTGAGCTACTGAAATTTGAAACTGTTTGTTACAGCAGCATCAGCCTTTGCTGCATCACAAACAACCCCCCCCACCCCGCCATGCACCTTAAAACAATATTTTATCTAGAAGGCTCTGGGGGCTTTTGTCCTTCCTCTTCCAGCTTTGTCTGGTTCCTTCACCTGGTTGCATTTGATGGTGGGTTTGGTGGTGCCAGAGGGTATGGAATGTCCCCACACAACGTCTAGCAGTTGGAGCTAGCTCTCTCCTGGGCCACCTCTGGTTTTCTCCATGTGGCCTTTTATCTCTAGTAGGTGATCCCAAAGTTCCAAGAGAATAAGAGAAACTGCAGCTCCCCATGACATCTATCTCAGGAGGGCCCAGCATCATCTGTGCCACGTCCTGTAGGTCAAAGCAAGTCAGATTCTGGAGGATGGAGAAAAAGACTTCACATCTGGAGGGCAAAGCAGTAAGAGCACACTGCATTGCAAAGGAGTGTGGACCCAGAGCGCACTCTGAGGGTTGTTATTAAGGTGGCTTGCCCCAAGGAGTTAATGAAACGCGATGTGTATGACTGGTGCCGTTTCACCTCCCTCCTCCTATTCCTGGTCTAGTTCCAGCCCCGATGCTCTCACAGGCATGTAGTCGAGGTCCACGGGGAAGTCAGCAGGACATACATAGCTGCATTGACAGAGCTCAAGAGCAAAGGGAACTGCCCTCTGGGGCTTGGCTCAGGGCCCAGAGCTCAGAGGAAAGGTCACCAGCTCCTGCTGGCAGGAGGTTTGAGTCAAATAGCTGTTAAACCAAACAAACTAACACCCACCTCCACCACCGCCCACACAGACGTGACCAATTTTTTCCTTGAGAGAGAAAAGATTTGTCTTTGTTGTTTGACATTTTGACCTCTGCAGCATGCAGACTAAAAACGATACCCTCAAGGAGAGTACTATATGCTTATCCTATTGTTCTTTACAGTCACGGCAACATATGCCATTAAGGACACTGAGATGAGAGAGGGACTTGAACTCGAGATATGAGTAGAAGGGTTAAGCTTGAGATACAGGACTTCACCAAAGTTTATATTCCTCCTATGAATCCATCCATCTGTACCATCCCACCCATGCAACCTTCTACTCATCCACCCATCTGTCCATCCATCTATCCATCCACCCACCCATCCATCCATCCATTATCCCTCCATCCATCCACCCACTCCGCCCACACCTCTCCAATTGCCTATCTATCCAACATCCATTCACCTATCCAGAATTTACTAAATGCCTTCTATATGCCCAGTACTATGCCAGGAATTCACTAGAGAACAAGAAGCATTAGAAATCTGCCCTCACAGAGTTTACAGGCCAAAGGATGAATCACATAATAACAAAGCAAATGAAACAATAAATGTTAGAATTGCTTTTGAGGTAGGCCTATAAAGCAGTTGCCCAGGAGATACAATTTAAGCACTTCTTCTGGATCAGGCAGTTGCTATAAGAAGATGGTTATATTTTAATTTTATTCTCATTACTACTTTATGAGGCTATTACTATGATAGGCCTGTTTCACAGAATGGCAAGTGGAGACTCAGAGCAGGGAAGTGACTTGCCCAAGGTCACTCAGCCGGCACGTGATAGAGCTGTGATTGGATCCCAAGTGTGTCGCTGGTGGTGGCATTGGGAGAATAGGGGGGGCATGGGGAGAAGAAATCACCAAATCCAGGGCCTTCTGCTTCCATTTTTCTCAGATTCGTCAACACAACAAGGCATGGAACATAGGGGCTCCCGATGCAGCCACTCTCCTCCCACCTGCTCTTGCTCTGATGACTCAAGTCTCTGAAAATGGGGTAAACATTAACCCAGTTAGTCTCCATCCAGCCCAAGCTCTTGCTGGGCTCCTGTCCCTGCCTCCCACGGAGGCGGCAGCCACCAGCTTGGTCCTCCATGGCCGTCATCACATGGCCGCAGCCACAGCCTCTCAGAGAAGGTCCTCGGTGACATAAACAGAGATGACACTAGCAGATGTGGAGAGGTGGCTACCACCGGGGCTCTTTAAGAGCCTGTGACAACAGTCTTGCTTCCAATGTCCACACTGTCCCAGACTGGCGGCGTAACCCTGGCGAATTTGGATCTCTGCTCCCACCCACACTGCTGACGGGACTTAGTGTCTGTTGAATCCATCCATCCAGTTGTTTTTGAGAACCTCTCATGCACCAGGTTTTGTGATAGGCGCTGGGGAGTAACTACGTGGAGTTATAGTTACAAGAAAATGCACAGATGCTGTGGGAATGTAAAATGGGCTGACTTGGCCTAGATTACAGGCCTAGAAGGACGGCCTGGGAAAGTGGCATTTCAACTGACACTGAAAGGATGAATAGATGATAATGAGGTAAAGATACCAAAAGGAACTTCAGGCAGAGGAACCAGCATCTGCAAAGTTCCTAATGTGGGCAACAGTCGGGGACCTGGGACGCCACGGGATGGCCGGATAGCAGAGCGACAGGGGTGTGGTGCAGGAACAGCAGAGCGAGGCCAGAGCGCCTTGTCATTTGCGCCGAACCTCAGAGACAACTGGGGCTGGGGACCTTGGACAGAGGGAGATGTGGAGTCATTGAGTGCCATGGGCCCAGATATTCTTGAATCGGGCTTGCGGATCCACTTGGTGGACTGAGGGTTGTACGAGGGAAGGTGAGGTGAGAGACTGGGACTTCAGAAGCAACTTGACCTACCTTATGATGGTGCCAGGAGTGGATTCTGCAAGACAACTTGTGTTAGTAGGTAGGAAGACACGGACTCGTAACTTTAACTGGAGCCTGGAAATTTCACACTGTGGGAGGATAGCACTTAGAGCTTTGTGTGAACAGCTGCATAATTCATTTACCCCTTTACCACTGGTTGGAGCATGCTCTTGGCCCTGGGACCTAACTGGAGCTGGAGCTCTGTCAATGGCAAGTAATGGAGAACTGGATCTCAGAAAAGGGAATTTGGGGATCCTGGATTTGAGTAGTCCAGGGGTAGGCTTTCAGGTGAGGTTTGATTCGGGGGCCAGAATGATGACTCCGGGCTCAAGCTTCTCTTTCTCTCTCTACACTTCTCAGTTATACTTCCCTGGGGTTGGCTCCATGCATAGACCTTTTACCAAAAGCAGCACTGGCAGCTCTGCACTCCATTCTCATCCCTTCAAGAACATCAGAAAAGAGGCTCCTCCCCCCGCCCTCCCCAGGCTCTTCTTGGGATTTAAAGCCATGCAACAAACTCTGACTGGATCATATTTAGACCAATCACAGAAGAGAGACAGAATGAGCTGGCCGCTTTAGCTCAGGTCCCATGCTCAGTCACTGCGGGGGG
>PVIJ01007960.1:0-78102 GCA_004024925.1 Scalopus aquaticus | reverse complement strand
GATTGGGTTATTGGCTTTGTTTTTGTTGAGTTGTGTGAGTTCCTTGTAAATTTTTGTTATCAGTCCTTTATCAGATGTATTGTGTGCAAAGGTCTTTTCCCAGTTGGTAGGGTGTCTGTTAGTTTTGGTTAATGTCTCTTTTGCTGTACAGAAGCTTTTTATTTTGATGTAATCCCATCTGTTTATCTTGTCTTTCACTTTCTTCGCTTTGAGGGATGTGTCGAAATTTCAAGATTTTGCTGAGATGTATGTAGTGTAGAGTTTTGCCTATATTTTCTTCTACACATTTTATGTTTTTTTAAATGTGTGCCATTCTCACTGGGGTGAGGTGGTATCTCATTGTAGTTTTGATTTGCATTTCCCTGATCATAAGTGATACTGAACATTTTTTCATATACCTGTTGGCCATTTGCTTTTTATCTTTGGAGAAGTGTCTTTTTAGCTCCTCTGCCCATTTTTTGACTGGATTGTTGACTTTGTTTTTGTTGAGTTGTGTGAGCTCCTTGTAGATTTTTGTTATCAGTCCTTTATCAGTTGTATTGTGTGCAAAGATTTTCTCCCAGTTAGTAAGGTACCTGTTTGTTTTGGTTAATGTCTCTTTTGCTGTACAGAAGCTTTTTAGTTTGATGTAATCCCAGCTGTTTATCTTTTCCTTCACTTCCTTTGCCTTGGGGGATGTGTCTTTAAAAATGTTATTAAGATGTATGTCATATATTGTTTTGCCTATGTTTTCTTCTATATATTTTACGGTTATGTCCAAGTCTCTTATCCATTTGAATTGGTTTTCGTGCATGGCATGAGGTAGTAGTCTAGATTCATTTTTCTGCATGTAGTCGTCCAGTTTTCCCAGCACCATTTGTTGAACAAACTATCTTTGTTCCACTGCATATTCTTTGCACCTTTATCAAAGATTAATTGTCCATACATACGTGGATTGATTTCTGGGTTCTCTATTCGATTCCATTGATCTGTGTATCTATTTTTGTTCCAGTACCATGCAGTTTTAATTAAACATTACATTTTTTTAAATTACTAATAGTATTTTTAATAACCAAGAAAATATATGTATTTCTTCCCTCACTCTTGAATGGCAACCATTGTGAACAATTTGATACATACACTTCCAGAATATTTCTATGTATCACCATCTAAGTTCCATGGGAAGGGGTGAGTTGCAAGAAGAAGGTGACAGGGGCAAGTAGGCATTACGGCAGACCTTCTCATATTAAGAAAGTTGACAAGGTCTCTCTTTGCTATTTTCGTTGAATTTTAGGGTCCTATGATTCCTATATATCTCAGGGCCTTAAGCATCTATCACACAAGTAAAATGGCTCCTTTTTATTGAGAAAAATTAGGCTACATAGATCATTAAGTGGTTAAATAAGGCATATTATTTTTAAGTGAAATGTTTGTTATGGCCAGCATACATACTTCTTGGTGCCTTTTTGTCTCTTTGCTGATGAAATCACTGACTATTTAAACTCTCCCATGGGAAGTAAATATACTGCACAGGCTTCCAATGAATAAAAATATTACAGAACTGTAGGAACATTTTTCATTTAATTTGGAGATGGAGAGAAAAAAATTAATCAGTACAATGTCTTGGTTGAGAACTTTTTGCCTTCTGACTTTATGATTCTTTAACAAAGCAAGTATGCAACACTATGTTAAACAAAACATTAAAATTATTTCAAAAATTAAGCTGAAATTACACTGACTAAAATGTAATTTGAAATCTCTATACTAATGCTTTTGAAATGTAGCCAATAGATGAATTTAACAGAATGCGTAAGATGTTTTTCAAAGTTCTTCCTTTCCTTTCCTGTTCTCAACTTATGAGTTAGTCAATAATTCTATAACAGTATTTCCTAAGTGCAAGAAAAAGATGGGAAATGTTTTGTCTACTTTTAATGCCTTCCAAGTACCTTGATTTTAGTAGGTTTTTAAACCTAATTTTAAGCATATCACACTATTATACTTTCCTATATTTGTTTGACTTAGAGAGATGAGAAAAAATGTGACCATTTTTTTCCCTGTCATTTACTCATTCATTCAATAATTTATCATTCCAAGTACATGCCAAGTATTTCTCAGAATACCAGAAGGAAGAGAGACATGGTGTCAACCCTCCTACAGCTCATGGTGCAAATGACTGATTTTTCTTTAAAACAATCACAAAAACACAAATGTAATTGCAATTGACAAGTGCCCCAAAGACAACAAAGGATGACACAGCAATGACGTCTTGAGGAAGTAACAGTAAACTGAAATATGAAGGTGAGGAATTAGGCGTGGAGGGAATAAAGAAGCAGCCTGCCCTTTGTCAGCAAGGAGCCTGATGAGTGTGAGAGTCCCAAGCCACTGGGGCAGGAAAGGAATAGGCAAGCAAGACAAGATCACACGTCTTTCAGGCCAAGTGAGGAATTTAGGATTTTCTCTAAAGTGTTCAAAAACCCAAAAAACATCTCCACCTTATGGGTTTTAAATATATCCAGCAATACCTTCTTCAAAATTTTTTAAATAAACTTTTTAGAACACTTTTAAATGTACAGAAAAACTGTGATGATAGAGAATTCCCATATTTATGGCATTTACAATAATACTATATTTATTTTTATACACCTATTTTTCTCATAGTAGCTCCTTGATTTCAAGAACAGCAGCCTATTCTTTGTATCTCTTGTATGTATAAAAGTGTCTGACACACATTATTTTATACTGCTTTTGATCAGCACAAAAACATTTTCAAGGTAAATACAAAGGCTATTACTACTAACATTTCAGAGAGGAGACTATGCTCACAAAAATAAAACAATCATGGTGACATAGTTAATAGTTAATAAAGGGCAGCCCCAAAGCACAGACTCTGGTATCATACCCACTAATGTTTCTACTGCAAGATGCTGCCACTCACTTTTATTCTAGGCCTGGGCAAGACAGGGAACCGGAATATTTGTGGAAAGGATCTGGGATTCTTCAAGGAGTTTCAATAACAACCCGGAAGTTCAAATGGATCTTAACCAAATCAGGCACCCTCCCAAAGTCCTCAAATTGTAAAGAAAATAAGGTAAAACCCAGGCCAACACTCCATTAGTCTACCTACCACCATACACGCAAAATCAAAACCCTAAAAACTTCAAATTCAAACACATCTGTACTCTTTTGGAAAAGAGTGTAGGAATATTCCTTTCTCTCTTCTATATTTTCTTGTGCACACTTACTGCATCCCCTCATCTTCCTTGCTGTCTTTTCCTACCTCAGGTATCACTCAACTGGCCAAATCTTTATGTAATCTCACAGATTGCAATCCTTTTGAAGTGAATTCCCGAGAATACATGGAATTATGGACTTATTATTTTATTATGTGTATAGCTCTTGGAGAGGATTAAAAAAATAGAAATTTTAGACTAGCAAAACAATACTGTAAAGAGTTAAGCTTTCATTCATTAACTCAAAAATATTTATTGGGTACTAATGGTCATTTATTTCCAAGATTGGATTAGAGCGTTGTTTTTGGAACTGGTAATAAAAAATAAAAATTAATACAGAAAGGCACTAATTGCTTGCTAAATGAAGAATATGATTACTTTTGAAGGATTATGGCGGATTTTCAAAGATGTCTTTTAGCATATTCAATCACAAATATCCAAAAACTACAGCACATTTACAAACTTTTAGGGTTCAATATGATAAATTCATGACTTAAATTTTCTATACATTAATTGTAATATTTCAATTAAAACATTAATTAGATCCGTATTTTAGAGAGGCTGACTCCATTTCATCACAATCAACATTAAGTCTAGGAACTACATGTCACAAAGCCTGAAGAACCTTGACAAATTAAAGGAAACCATTAGCTGATGGAGGGACTGCTCTGACAGTATTTATGGCTGCGATCGATAGTGATGCAGGATGATTTTTTAAAAATGCCACATCTCAACAAGAGGAGATTCAGGAAAAAGAAAATCACCCACAGTGTTTACTGCCCACTGGTACACATTAAAGAACCATGAAATAATTTGCAGTATTTTCAAACAAATAACTGAGTAGAAAATAAAATGGTAAGAGTTCTATCTACTCATGAAATATCTACCGACACCTTGGTGCAGGGTAAATGAAAATTATCAGGTTTTTCCGCCCTCCCCTCAATGATGGACCTCTGCAGGCCTATGCGGATGCCTGATGGCGGACACCTGGAATAGGGTGTGGGACTGTGTGAGTGGGCACAGCTGAGCCGGAGACTGGGCTTATAAGCAGAGGAAGGAGCAGCAGCGGCAGCAGAAGTAGCAGAGACAGAGGAGAAGCAGAGGCCACGAAGTGCCGCCAGAGAGCCCAGAGAGTGAAGATTTGCCAGGGGCCTCCCAGTCCCCCGGTCCCCTCATCCCCTCCTCACCACCCTACCTGCCCTATACCTGGCTGCCTCTACAAGAAACCAATAAAAAGCCTAAAAAGCCACTGAGGGCTCCAGAACTCCTCCCTTCCTCCTTTTGACCCATCTGTGCAGCTCCACAGTGAACCTGTGCTTCCTTGGTGTTTTCCTGCCTCTACACTTGGAAATTAGACTACACATATCTGAAACAGTATGTAATTGGAACCAAAATGTGACTACCTAGAGCAAAAAAAAAGCATTTCACATAAGTACAAACAATAAGGAAACATAAGATTGCAGTAAAACTTCATTCCACACCTGAATGTTGAGGTAAATTTTACAGCAGCTGCCTGCTGTGCTCTGGTCATTAATTAGCTACATCAGCATGAAATACTTAATGTCATTTCTGCATTTATTAGTAAACCACTTGGTTTTCAGGTTGTAGAATGTCTGCAGACCTCCTTTATTTAAACAACTCTCTCCTCAACCGGATAAAATAATGGTGGTACAGGGGAAAAGCCAGATACCAACAAAGGTAGACGGGGGAAAACGGAGACAGAGAACATTAAATAATTCTGTTTCTGTTCTGTGACAAAGTATGAAAACTTAGGGGGAAGGAGATAAAAAGTCGGTCTGTAGAAAGACAAGGAATGATGAAGTAGGCACTTAGTCAAGCATTTCCAGTGCCTTCCTTAGGTCTTATTATACTTCTGCCCATCGACACTGCCGGATCCCATACCCTGAGAAACATTTTCCCTCTCTTTAATTCAAGATGGTTTCTGTTTTACACAGGAATGTGCATTCAAGAGAATGCCTATGTGTGCGTGCACCCGTAAACACACACACACACACACACACACACACTAAATGATACAGTAGAGTAAGGTAAGGGATGCTTGTGAATTATGTTTAAGATGAAAGCAGATTAATAATATATTCTCTCTACGGGTCACTCCATTAGGTCAAATCTCTTAAGATTCAATTTTAGAGTATTTAGCTTTCCACATTTTAGACTGAGGATTGAGCACAGATCTCAAGGTGAATTACTTACTCCTGATTTCTTAGGGTTTAGAGTAAACGACTAACGGCTGACAGGTAGTACTGAATTATCTAAATAAATAGGCTTAGTATGTGTGCAAATAACCAAGAGGGGGGAAAATGAGGTTTTCTGCTCAGTTACCTTTTTCTTAAAAATTACACATATACAAATTAGAATCCATTAATTCTATAAGGCTTACACTGGTCAACAAATTTTTACAAAAGTCATATTACTGAAATAAAATTAGTCATTTCCTATCAATTCATATGTGCTCAAAACGAATATGACAGTGACATCCTAATTTTGGCTCTAGTTTTTTTTTGTAATATGCAATAAATTGATGTTTACATCACGAAATGCATGCCTATGGGTTAATACCTGTAAAAAATCAAGTCACAGACTACTTCTTCGATTTCTTTGCTTGTCTCTTGTACAGCTGTTCAGGAGCATCTCTGGGGAGTGTCCAGCAGTAGTCAGCTAGCACTGCAGTGGACCATTTTCCCTGGTATCTTTTTTCCATTGATGCACTATCTTGATGAAAAGTGATACTTTTCTTCTGATTGGCAAATGTCACTTCCCCATAAATAGAGCAGAAATTGTCCACACTATTAACACACTTTCGAGGCATTACTGTTCTCTGTTGTGCATAAGTGCATAAAATAATAACAGTTCTATGGAACAGTAGCTTCAACTGTCTCGCACAAAGTTGGAAATATTTTCAATGCTCAACCTTTCCAACAGGGCTTTATATAGTGCACTGCTAACGTCAGCTTACTTCAGCAGCCACCTGGCAATAGTATTGCATTGCATCAGAAAATGGTTCAATCAACTCTGGATGATGTGTGCATGATGGTATTGTGCAATGCAATGCAATATGACATCATTCTAGGCTGATTTAGGATGTTGGTGCAGTCCTACTGGATAAATTTATGCAGTGAAATATATAATATGAATTATATGAAATATCTTCAAAAAGAGAGCTAATAAAAATTTTCAGGGTTATATTCATGTTCAGCACACCAAGATACTACAGATGAGGGCCTTTTTAAGTCAGTAATGATCTCACTGTTGACCAGTGTTATCAAAGAACCGTGGCCTCTCACCTCATACCCTTAATCTTTCACCTCTGAGGCTCACTTTAAATTCTTTCAGCTGTTTCTTCTGTTAATTTGTATTTCTAAATAATCTGCTCATGACTTCATTGGTTATTTTCATTTTCAGATATTATCTTTTGATTTCCTACTATGGATAATTAGGCAAAGTAATATCTGCATTAGAAAATACAAATATAAACAACAAAAGCCACTCAGTTGTCTGATTGAAATGGCACAACAGAATTTTTTTTAAATTATAATGCAAATTAAGTGACAAAATCCTTAAATTTTCTGATGGAACTAATCAGCACAATTCAAAGTTCAAAGGAATGACTTATGCTGCACTAAGCTGAGGCTTAACATTCCTCACTCCTTTAAGTCTATTTCTTCATGTGTTTGCCTTAGATTATGAATTAGATGTGGATTTGGGTTCATTCTTAAAGAAAAATGTTAGTACTAAATCCTGAAAATGATCTGCAGTTATAAATCAGGGTATTTAAAAATCAACAGTCTTACAAGTTTCTTTCTAATTAATGTATGTTGTTTCATTTTCGAGGAAATTATTTTCATTTTTCACCTGGCATTTAGCTTGCAAAATTACGCTTCACTTCATCAAAAGATCTTCCAGCGTGACAATAATTAACACAAGAATTTTCTGATTTAAGTTAGTTAAATGGCAAAACTCTTTTAGGTTATTAAAAAACAACATCTTAGCAAACCCAGGAGTTATCCTTTACACATACAAAATAAATATCTCAATAATTAGATATGCAAAGCTCAAAGATACTTATCAGTAAATAGTACATTATAGTTGACTGTAGAAAAAAACAAAAATTTATCTCTAACTTCAACAATCATAATACCAATACGGAAATTTATCTCTAACTTTAACAATCATAATACCAATACAGACATTCTAAATTTGTTAAATCATAATACTTTCAAACTAATCAGTACTGACTTAAAACAAACAAGCTTTCCCTTTGAAAATATAATTTTCTTATGTCAACAGTACTTTACACCTTAAATTCAGTTTTATTAATGACAAATTTAAACATAATTAAAGTGAAAACCATAATACAATACCAATAAATACAAATAAATATTGGTAAATACAAATACCAATAAAATACAACTGGTTGCAGGCTTTTACATTCTGAGTGATCAAAGGTATCATCATTTCTTATGTAACTTAAATTTCCTTACACTTAATGTACATTTTACTTAGTATATCTATGTCCTGGGTACTGTAGTATGGACAAAACAACAAAACAGACAACCCTACCCTGTAATCAGGAAATATGTCTTATTAACACAAAATACATTCAATACTAAAACACCCTTGTAAGAAATATGCAGTGCAACTATTCTCATTCTTTAAAAGAATCCAAAGACAACATTAAGAAGCTTTTCTAATATCAATGGTGAAGTCTGGCGAACCTTTGTTGCAAAACTAAAATTGTGATAGAGATGCAAAGACATTTATCCCTAAGATATCTGAAAAACTGAACATTAAACAACTCTCTGCTCATTGTAAGAATTCAATTACAGTTCCTGCAAATGCTAATTAGCATCATATCATTAGACACATTGTATCTTTGGGGTATGATGAACAAATATAGAGAAACTAAAAACAAAGATGAGGTAAAATGATTTTAAAAGATGAGGTAAAATGATCATTTGAAGCCATGTTTGAGCTCCATTCAGCCACAGTTCTCATCTATTTACTTTGACTGACCTTTTTTTTTGTGGGTAAGGGGGACTAGGTAAAGTTGAAATGAAAGGTTTGTGAGACAGAGTACATATTCAGCTATACTATCTGTTTACTTTGGCTGACCTTTTTTTGTGGGTAAGGGGAAGAAAGAGAAGTATCTGCCCATGGAAATCTCTGTGCTAATAAACATAAGGATAAAAAAACCCATCAACCACACCAAAGTTAAGACACTTACTATATAAAGGCAAATCCCACCAGAGTAAATATGACAAAGATAAAAGGTATTTCTGTACCTGCTGCTTTGTCAGGATTCTAAGTTTACTACATTCCAATTAAAGATCTTTTCCCCACTCATGCCATATAACAAAGCTGTTGATATTATTTTACAATTAAACAGTATCATTAAATATCACATTCACTAGACGGTATTAACAAGAAACAATTTCAGTGTCTTATTTTACATATGAGCAAATACAGTTTACCTTTTTCTCAAAAATTTTTAATTTAAAAACTAGTAACCCACAGAAAAATTCAAAGAATAATACAATGAACTTCCATAAGCCCGTCATCTAGGTTAACCAACTGCTAAGGCCACATTTGCCTATTTTCCTCTCTATACACATACATATCAAATAATATGTTTGCTGAGAAATTTAGAAATAAGCTGCAGACATCATTACTTAAATGTCATATAAATGTTTTTTTTGTGATTCTGCTTACTTTAGCAATTTTGAACAGAAATACAAGAGCATATGTTTATAGTGGAATACGAAGTAAATACAAAGTTTGGGGAACACATATGTGCATAGAAAAGAAAAGGAAATTTACAGAGTGCTTGATATAGCCCAGGCACTATGTGAACAGCCTTGCATATATTGATATTTAAATCTCATAACATTTTATGACTGAGGAGACAATGGTTCAGGGAGGTTAAATAACTTGAAGCTAAATGTACCAATAGCTAGAGATGGCAAATCTAAGGTTTTAAACTTTAGCTCAATTTTCTATGATATTATGCTCTAATTAATAAATCAAAATCCTGTTTGCTGAAGAAAAATAATAAACATACTGCTAAACAACTTAAGAAATCACAAATATACAAAATTAGAAATGTTAATAGCGAAATAACCATTGAAACAGAAGAAATTACAGTCATGACACTACTTTACTGATATCTAAACAATTTGAAAACCTATATGCAAAGGATAATTTCCAAAACTGATCCAAACAGAGAAAGAAAGCTTAAATATATTAATTTCTATAAAATAAATAAAGCTATCAAGAACACAGTCCACATAAAGCACTAAACCCAGATGGTTTCACATGGGAATTCTACCAGAGCTTTAAAACCAAGTAGCCTCAATGCTGCCCAAATTGCTCCAGAACTATGAAAATGTAGGAAAACTTTTACGAAGAAAGCAAAACATTTAAACATAAAACAAAAAAAGAAAGAAAACTATAAACCAATATAGCTAATATATATAGAGAATGAAAAGCTATAAACAAGCTTTTCCATCAGTGTTTAAAGGTGATACCGGTAAAATATCAGCAGATAAATCCAACACACAGTAAGAAAATGATACATAGAGAATAGAGATTTAGTCCAAGAATGCAAGGTTGGTTCACTCCATTAATACCATAGACTATATTAATGGCTGTTAAGAAAAAAAATATCTTGACTATCTTCATAGACATTGAGAAAAGCCTTCAACAAAAATTAAAATCCATATCTGAAATTAAAAAAAGTACTCAAGAAAAAAGAAATTGATACCTATTTTCTTAACATAATAAATAACATATATACTTTGTCTCAAAGCTAGCATCTTCTTTTTAACAGGAAACAACAGAGGTATTTTTACTAAAACAAGAATTAGAAACTATAACACGAGTTAACATTATATTAGAGATATCTTACAAGACAACTAAATAAATCAATTAGTAGCATCAGAATTGGAACTGACAATATAAAACTGTTTTTATTTGTAAATGATATGATACTATGCCTGGAAAACCTTAAAAAATCACTGATCTTTAGATAGCAGACAAAAAAAGGCACTCTCAAACATTGCTGTTTATAATGGAAATTGATACAGTCCTTATGAATGGGAATTTGGTAATACCAAACATCAAAGCTATGTATTTACATTTAACCCAGCAGTCCCACTTCTAGGAATATACTCTGCAGTTAATTCTCTAGCAATGTGAACATACATACAAGGTTATTATACACTGTGGCATAGTTTTTTTTTAAAAATATTTGAAAAGAGCTAAATGTTCATATGCAGGAGTAGCTGAATAAGCAATAATATAGCCACATCATGGAATGTTATACAGAATGAGAAAGATCTTTATCAACTGATAATGAACTGATTTCAAAGATATATCTTAAGTAAAAAGAAAAATACTGAAAAAATATCCTGAGTACTCTGCTTTTTGTGTAAGAAAGAGGGAAATAAGTAAATATACATGTCTATTACCTGATTAAGACTCATTATCTATAGGGAGTGGGGCCCTGTAGAATGGATTGGAGAGAACAGACGAACCAGAATGGGGAAAATGACACATTTATGATCTATCTTTACGTGTATCTTGCTTTTGAAACAGTGCTAATGTTTTGCTACTCAAAATAAATAAATAAACAAAATCAATAAAGATGGGAGGAAAACCCTAAAACTGAATACACACAGAAACAAATGTCTCAAATCAAGTTTCCAATGGATAACATAACCACAGTGATTGAGGAGAGCAGAACTAACCTAAACAACTTTTAAACACAGCATTTGGAATAAATGAAAAAGCTAAACAAATGCTGAATTCTAATTAGTGAGATTCTCTTTTCAGATGCATGGCTTTATAACTTGGAAACCACTTTTCCAAGAGAAAAAGTAAATATACTGTAGCTAATGGGAATCAGGAGCTATAAATTGGGGGAAAAATAGAATGAACCCTGTGTAGTGTGAGAGGTATGGAAAGAGATACACATGCAGACATATTCATACATAGAAACACACATACACACACATACTTACATTTACATACATATGTTCACAATCATTCATATACTGATACAGATTTTTTTCATCTATAACAATCTTCACTTTAATTATGTGAACTAATTATGTGAACATAATTAAATCTGAAGAATGAAATTTCACAGATACAAAAAAACTAAATTTAAAAGATATTGGCTATACAATCGTAACATATTGGGTTGTCAGAAAAGTCATGATGCAGTTTTGCAACGAAAACCAGAAAAAAACACATCATGACTTTTCTGACAACCCAATAGAAAGGCAGTATCACAGAAACAACTGCCAGAAAAAAGGTATATTTTTTGTTTTTGTTTTTGTTTTCTGAGGGGGAAATAGAAGTTGTGTTAGGTGATAGAGATTAAAGGTTAAGAATAGATAGCAAGGTGGAGTAAGACAAACTGAGTTTTTGGAAAAAAAGATTTTTAAACAGAGCAGTCAGGCACATCTTTAAATAGTAAAGAAATAATTTATAGATCTGGCTAGAATATAAAAACAGGAAAAATAAAATATTAATCCTAGTGGAAAATATTCAAATGTGCCCAGCTCAGATTATGTTAATAAGAATAAACACATTACCTTTCATAAAATTGCAAAGATGCAAATGTTATTTGGCATTTCATAATAGAATTTATCAAAAAAAAAACAGTGTACCTTACAGTAAAATCATAGGAGCAAGAGGCCAACACAGAAGCATGAAATGGTGAAAACTACAAAAAAAGAAAAGACAATTTGAGGTTAATTGTAATTATAACATGCTACTCCATATGGTCATTCCCTGGAATATTATAACAAAAATAAAGTTAGTCAGAACGATCACATTTATACTTTTCAGAACCTAATATGCTTTAATTCAAGGTAAGTAACCTTATGGCTTTCTAGAGTATCCATCTACTGGAAAAATACATTTTTTTTTATATCCTTCAAAGAAAGTCATCTCTCAAGCCTTTTAGAACTTATTTAGAATAAAATATTCTCAAAATGTTGCTATTCTAGAAAAATCAAACACAATTTCATATTGGTATCCAAAACCAATTTCTACAAATATAAGGTATGTAATTTAGTATATGATAGTACACAAACATAATTTTATATTTTACGAACTTATGAGCACATTTTATGATGTATGATAAAATGAATACATATCCTATATATAAGCACAAGTATCAAAAACATTTAAAATGTAATGTAACTTAAAAATATCTTTTAAATAATTTTGTGTTATTTATATATCACATCTAATGAAAATATCAAAGTCAAAAATTGTAGATTTAAAGACCCATAATATCTTTTAGATAAGTAATAAGTATGCTTTATTAGGCTCTCCTTTGCAATTATTTCAGTGTTTTCCTTACTATTACTTTTCAAGCTATATACAAATATACAACTACACTTCAATACAGCTTACAGTTTACAAAATTCTTTACTACATTACCCTATTTAATTCTTGGAAAATATCTTTCAACTATTAAACCCTGTGGGCCAACACTGTATCTCATATGCTGCATTGTAGACTATAGAAGTTAAAATGTTAACTTAAATTTAGAATTTTTTTAAAAACAGGAGTAACATAGTTATCTTATTGAAAAGAGCAATAAGGTTTTTTTACCTTTCATGTAAAAAACAAAGAATGAAATTAGGAGATGCCATTTAATAAGATGTGTTCCACTGTGACTTAGTAAAATCTACCTAATTTATTGGGAGACTAACTTAAGTAAATTTATAACTGAGCAAATTTCTTGGGAACAACAACAAGAAGAAGATTTTTTTTTTTAAGATTTATTTATTTACTTATGTATGCAAGCTGGGGTGTAGGCCAGAGGTTGAGGGGGTGGGTGCGGGGGGATGAGAGGATTTACCAGAGACAGAGTGGGGATCAAAACAGGCAGACTGACTAAAATGCACTGCTGAGGGGAGCAGTGGGTGAGACAGGAGAGGTCTGCTGCGCCATGTGGGAAGCTCCCTGGCAGGGGATCAAACTCGTGCTGCAGTGGCTCTATATAGCTGCATAGTGCTGCTACTTAACCCACTGCACCGCCTGGAGGCCTGCTATTTTGTTTTCTGCCATCTATACAGTGGAAATTTTTTCTACACCCTAAACATTTGTGAATATTCGCTTTTATTATGTTAGGAAAACAGAAGAATTAACTATCTCTTAATATGTGTTCCAACAAAGTAGAAAGACCATCCACTGAAGAAAAATTATGAAGACTAAATACAAAAAGTAAATTACTATAGCTAAAAAATACCAAAAGGAATAGATTGAGGATGACAGAATGAGGAAGACATTTTTATTTAACTCTAAGTACTGCCATTTATCCATCACAGATAACATACATATTATTTTAATTTATTTATTTACTTAAATATTGTACCTAATTTTAGCTTTCAATGTTCATTAACTGAGTAACAAAAACATTCATTAAAAAGGAATCAATAATCACAGTCCTTATGCACATTTCTACATATACTTCATTGATTATTGATTACATTTTAATTTTTTATTTACGTACACAAAGAAAAGACAGGAACTTACTTTCACTCTCCTAATAGCATAGGTGTGACCAAGAAGTTCAAACACTGGTTGTCTTACATTTCTCAAGTCCCAGCCTCTCAAACTACAGTCAACTGCCCCTGTCACCAGCAAATTCTGAAAACAATTCAGAGAAAAGTAAACTGTGACATCTGTGCAGTTAAGCAGTCTTCATACTTCTACTAAGAACAAAATCTGAATTTTTGGTAATTAATTAATCCAAACACAGGTGTGTGTGTGTGTGTATGTGTGTGTGTGTGTGTGTGTGTGTGTGTATAAAGCATAGAAAGGAATAAAAATACACATGAAAAAGCAAAAATTAGCACGATTTGGAAAAAAAAATTCATATGCTTAATGTGTTTGATGGAACTCTACACACAACAGAAAAAGTCATAGTCCCAAACAGCATTGTGCATTCTACAATCCACCTCTAGAAGTAGTCAAGGACATAAGGGGTTAAAAATTGTATCTGACAAATGAGTCCTTTTTTCTCTTCAGCCCACACTCTGAGGTTTTACCAGGCATTAAAAGGCAATATGCCTATTAATTTAGGAATATTTGAAAGAACAAAGGATTATAAATTAAATTTTTATGTTTTTCTAAATTTAAATCACTCATTGTCCCCAACTCTCAAGGGTCACCTCTTAACATCTAATCACATCTGACAATCTGTGCAAACAGCAGTAAGTCTCCTATCTAATCAGGTTTTGTAAATCCTGCTATGGAGAGCCCCAGTGAACCCAGAGCTCCCACTGAACAGGTCAAGTGCTGGGTGCAGACTCAGGCCCATCCTATTCAAGGAGAATGATGATTCATTGTCAGAATGTATTGGGTTTCAGTCTAAACTCATTTGAGGAAAGTTTCAGTAATTTGAACAAAATCTTTTTAAACAACTCTCAAGTGTATGCTGGCACCTCATTAGAAGTCTTACAAGTATTATAATCCATATTTTCATTTTCCTACATGGAAAATTATGACAGTGATTTGTCAAAAATTTCAGCACTGAAATTTTTATTTAAATAAAGTAATATTGAATGAGTACAATAATTTCTTTTAATCTATTTTATTTTTATTTAAAGGGCTCTGCCAGTACAATGTTTTCTTAACTTTGATGAATTAATTTAAAACTGAAAAAAAAAAAAACAAGTGTAAGTTTTTCCTATTTGTCATAGTCAGCAGACCATTTCAGGTACAAAAACATACATGATAGTATATCAACATATATTTAATACACTTCTATTTCTAATTCATAGGCTCATGTGGCTAACTAAAGGTTTGTTTAAAGTTACACACTTTAAACTTTGCTTAAAGTTAGACTGCTTAAGCTTATGAGGAAAGATGAAACAAAATTTTTAAAACTGATGGACTATCAAATTAAAAATCAAGTTACAAATAGTTTGCAGCCTGTGAGCAGCAAAGTGAACAAGAAATGAAAGCAAAAGATGACACAAATTATTGGGGTTAAGAGCAATAAGTAAAAAATTATACGATACTAGAAAAAATTACATAAACTGTAAAGCAGTTTCCCAAACAAACAAGTAAGGCTGCACTGTTGAACTTTCAGAATTTCTGTTCTTACTTTGCTTGTTTTATGTGCACTTAAATCCAATTAATGCTAATGCAGGTCACTCACTGTCATAAATTAGAAATGAAAGGGACTGAATTTAACTTAATGGCTATAAACACAACCAAATGCACACAAAAATAAAAATCTAGAAATTTCACTATTAGGAGGAGCTCAGCAGCTCAAGACAGAGCCAGACAGGGTACCTCATTGTATTTACACCAGTCACAACTCAAAATTTCTGCCTGATGGGCTGGAATCACAATTCGGACTCCCGTCGCCTTCATATCCCAGATTCTCAGAGTCTGATCACCTGGTGAAAGAGAAGATCCAATCACTTTCCATCACAGTAGGGATACTCAGTGACACCTTGTACTCCTGATGATGCGTGAAGGGAAAATACACTACTCTCACTGTTGGATTACTGCCATCTATCCATCACAGATAACATACATATTATTTTAAACTATAATAATGCATAAGAACAACAAAAAGTGAATAACTACAAAAGGTAGTATATCATGATAATATTTTTAGATCTATCAAAGGAGAAGAATCTGACTCTCACACTGATATAAGCACAGCAGTGAATAAACACACACATTTTTCTTCAGGATAGGAAAGGGCCCTGAAAATCAGACCTCTGTATCAGCATATTCTAAAAGAAACAAAATATCAATAACAACAATTTAACTGTTACATATGGACAAAGTCTACCAAACCAAAAAGGAGAATTTTAAAATTTTAGCTTTTATATTTACTACATTTAATGGACCAGAAGAATATTCTTTTCCTTGAAAAAAACAAGTTGAAAAACAAAATCTGAAGATTATATTTTGCATTATTATAGAAATGGTTTACATTGCTCAATTGCAAAGGGTCACCGCTGATTAAATAATTTATATGTATTTGTTTTCAGTTCTTGTAAACTACAAGGAAACAACAAAATGACCAGATGAATAAAAACCAGAATAAATACATACATATATTTATTTATATACATGCATAAATACATAAAAAGTAAACTACAGTAATTGATCTTGGAGAAAACTAATTCAGTCTGATGAAAATTATGTGGTCTATGGTGTGATGTCAGTCATGGTCTTGAATTTCACTTAGTGGTTGTGTAGCCCTGCACATATTATATAATATTTCTGAGATGAACCTTTTCTTTCTAAAAAAGAAATAGAATGCTCACATGCAGGTTGGTACTAGCATTTAGTGTAATAGCACCTAATAGAGCTTCCGTAAAGCTTCTAATAGTAAACACCTACTACCATAGCAGACACTTTAAAAATGCTAAATGTTAAAATTATCCTCTATTTACATTCATCTATTTTCCTATATTTCTGATTTATTTGGAAATTGCTTAAGAAACATAAGAATGAAATTTTTGGTGCTAATGAAATGCAGAGGTTATTACTAAAGGGGGTTTTGTTGTTCCAATGCCTCGTTCTAACCCTGCTCTATCATTTGGTAGCTGTTGATATTTAGTCAAGTTACTTAACCTCTCCAATTTTCAGTTTCTTTATCTATGTTAAAATACCTGCCTTATAAAGTTAAAACGAGGTTGGGTTTAAAACAAAAATAAATAAATAAATAAACAAAGTAAACCCATAATAGAAGTCACTCTTGTCCCTATAACAACAACATACGGGCAGTCACTGCTGCATGAATTGGATCCCGGCCAGGGAGCTAACCCACACGGTGCAGGAGACCTCTCCTGTGCTGCCCATGGCTCCCCACAGTGGTGTACTTCATAGATCCACCTGTTCTGCTCCCCACTCTGTCTCTGGTGAATCCTCTCACCCCCACAACTGTCCCCACACCTCTGGCCTTAGTTCTTGTATGCATAAATAAATAAAATAAATCTTTAAAAATAAATAACACACGTAATTGCTAAAACTTCTTTAGTGCTTACTATGTGCCAGATACATTTTACATGTATTAACTTCTTTTATATCCCAGCAAATAAGACAGAAATCTTAATATGACAATAAATTTTTGTAGTAATTGACAAATGAGAAAACGGAAGTACATAAAGATGCACTAACTTGCTCAAGGCAGGAAGTGACACACTTGGGACTTGGAAGCGACATACCACTCTCTGGTTCCCAGTGTGTATGTTCTACAACTACACTCTGCTACTTCCGAATGGAGTAGTCAACCTAAGAAATTTTTCTTTCGTTAATTTTTTCTGTAAATTTGACAAAAAACATTTAATCACACACATGTATAACACATTAAGGCACACTGACTCCAGAGTTATTTTAGAAATAAAAATAATAAAACATGACAGAAAAGGTTAAAACCTCTACTATATTTCCAGTCACATTCCCCATCCTGTTAGCCACAGAGGGTTACCAAAATCTTGAATTTGGCAAGCACCCCATTAGTCTATGTTTTTATAATACTTTTACTATGCTTTTATAGATCCATAAATACACATTATTGTTTTGTGTGGGGATTTTATTTATAAATGCCATGCCCCTATTTTACAAAAGGTTGAAAACTGCTCTGATAGAAGAGAGTAAACTAAGGATTAACTAGGAATGAGAGAGAATGAAGAATGTGAAAAGACCAAATAACTGTTTAAAATTGGTACAGACTAGAGCTTCAAATATAGTTAGGGACCCTAATTATAATCACTGTCTATAATCTAGACAACAGCAAGTGGAATTTATTTCAAAATCTAAATAATAGCTTTAATAAAACAATCTTCTGTCAATTTTGGAGGCTTTGAACTATAAAGCAGGATTGCATGGATGTCTAGTGTTTGGTCAGCCAGCAAAACCCATCTACGAAGAGGGTCCTCTGTTCACCAATAAATCCTAGAAAGACCTGTACTAAACACAGTTGACCAGCCAGGGAAAGGTCCAAGCAAGACCAGTCATAGCATATCATTCCCTTCCCTGACCACAGCTGACAGTTTATAGGTAGTAACAGTGATTTTTCTGAACTATAGCTGATGAGATAATGTCATTCCTTCTTTTATGATAGAATTTACAGGGTATAACACTTTAGAGCTGTTAGTTGCCACACTGTCTCAAAGTATGGAGAAAGCCAAGCTGCAGAACAAGTGAACAAACCAAGAAAAGACCAAATTAGAGACAGAGAATATATCGTAGGGCTATTCAAGCATCCCTTCTTCCTTTTCTGGGGATAGCTCTTCAATAAATCTAAGATCTAAAACAGTTCAAGTTCTACTGATCTACAGGTAAAGGAGATCTCTTACCATCATGGAGGGAATTCACCTAAAGCCTCAGTCAGTAGAAGACCTACCTCCCTAACCGCCCCCCACAAAAAAATTTGATTCAGCAGAAGGCTCCCACTAAAATGAAAAAAATGCTTAAATGATGCATACCAGCCTTCAGAAGTTTTTACTTAATATCAGGTCTATATTATAAAGCCTATAAAGTTTGTTAGAGCTACAACGAAAGCATTCCTTGTGTGTGAATGATGTATAGTACTAAAACTGCAATGAAAGTGGACCAGATTAAGAAGTAACAGTTACTCTAGCAACAACACGGATGGCTCTTACAAAATGTTGAGCAAAATAAGCCCCAACAAAAGTATAAAATACACAACATTAATCTATGGGGAAAAGTGGCAGGGCAGTCATCATCCTGGAGTGGGGTGAGAAAGGTAATGACTGGAAAAGTCCTAAAAGGAAGTTATACAAGAAGACGCTCAGATTGTTCTGTTTCTGGATTTGGGTGCTGGTACACAGATGTGTTCACTGAGAAAATCCTTGCATTATACACTTAAGATTGTGCAGAGTCTGTCCACAATTACACTTCAATAAATTAAAACAACAAAGGCTGTGTGGATAGTTATTCCAAATTTCTCTGGGACAACATTTTGGGTCTTCATCTTATTCAAGCAATATTAAAAAAAAAAAGTCAGGCTTAGGGTGCCCTTAATCAGACACCAAGAAAGAGAGAACTGCTCTGAAGGAGCCAAGAATTCCACTTCCTTGACTATTGCTTCTGATGCACATTTGGCACTTTCTCCTCATGACATGGCATTGCAGGTAGAAGAGAAACCTTCCGGCCAAACGGTTCAATGACTCACTCAACTCTTCTAGACACCAGGAAATCTGTATTTATATTGTTTTTTAATTGTATTTTCCAGACAACTGGCCTTTCATTATCAGCTAGACATTTATCAGGGCCCTGTGATGGTGCCACAGACCCACCTGAATTACCAGCTTCTCTTATCAGTTGCAGACCTGCCACTGGCAGCAGAACCAGTAAGCTCAATGCATGATATAGGACAGGAAGTGCCAGTTCTACTACGTCTAATTTCAGTGGGTGGCAGGTAAGAGCAACAAAGCTGGGTAAAGAGAATGCTGAAAACACCGAGTCTGAAACTGTGAAGTGATCTGAGTCACAAAAGGATGCACACTGGCCAACCAATTTAATTGAAATGCCAGGCGCCTATCAGATGTAATATGACTTTTCTTAGAATAGAATGAGTATTTTTTAACTACTAGATCCCACACATTCAGGCATGGCTATGACTTATGCAATTACATGGAGTCTGTAATAGCAGTAATTAAGTTTTCATGGTTCAAAAGAAAGGTTTACTTCATATTAATCGCTTTATGTAAAGAGATCAAGTATTCTTCCTTTCTATCCCATATACTTTAGAAATTAAAGTTCTATATCAATATCACCATCATGAACTAGACAAAACATAATATCCTCAGAGAACTGTGCTATAGAAGGTAAATCTAGATCAAAATCTCATGAAACTCCCCCACTTTTATGCCTGACTTAACTTAGCCAATGATAAAAAATTTAGTCCTAGATTTGTAAATACCATACAACTTTGAAGGTAACTAAATTCATGGAATAATTTAAATGTTATATTCTCAGATACCTTAAAATAACAATCATTATAGCAGCTGAGTGACATAACTGTGTGCCACAAAATTAGACATAAATACATTTTGATTGCCTATAAGCTTCTACCAAAAGAAGGGCGGGAAGAGACAAGGAAGTATGGTGATGGTGCATGGGTGAACTGGTGGTGGAAATTCTATGGGGACTGCACTTGAGAAAAGCAAGCAAACATTGTAAAAAAAAAAAGTGAACAATGATATAATACATAAATAAATAAATAAACAAATAATTTCAAAAAATAAAAACAACCATTTTATAATTTTGTGTTCCATAACTGAACTTTTAAATTGAGATGATTCTTATGCAAATAGATTGTTTTATAGCCTGCTACCCTTGTATGTAAGCATGAAGACAGACTTCCTCTCTGAATGCAGCAATCAAACCATTCTGTCAAGTTTTAAAAAGGGATAAGTATATTTATTTCTATTAAAACAAACATGTAATCCTATTATGTCAACAGAAATAAACTATTAATTTGGCATCTCAAGCAGAGCTATACCATAGACTGGTATAGTACTTTCCAAATCAGGCTAATCGTTAGGTTCAGCTGAGGTAATTAAAAAATATACTTCCTGAGGGGGCGGGGCTTGATTCAGTAGAAGATAGAGCCCAGAATTGGTTTGTTTAGTTTTTTTTTAAGCTCACCCAATGATTCTGATGATAGCCAGGTTTTAGGATCCCTGGACTAGTATGTTATTATACACCCATCCATTTCAGATTCCACCTAAGCAAGTAACCCTAAAACTGTTTTGAATTTTAGTTCTCAGAGAAGCAGTGACTATTAATTCTCATAGCACATAGGCATGCAAAGGCCATTCAGATGTTCATATATGCCCTGTTCTCTCCAATGCCCATTCTTCACACCTGTGTTTCGTCTCCGAACTCTTACGAATTCATAAGGTAGCAACTTAAACACTACCCCTTCCCTAACCAGTCAAATGTGAGCAGTTCAGGTATCTTTTGCTATGTTTAACAGAATTTGGGGCATACCTGTTAATAAAACACATTTATAGAGCTCTTACTCTGTGGCAGACATTGTTCTAAGTCTTTGGTTTACATTAGCTCATTTAATCCTAATTGAGACTCCATGATATGGATATTGCCATCACCCTTATTTTTCAAATGAAAAAAGAAGCGACAGAGATTGAGTAGCATGACCACAGTCATGCAACAGTAATGAAAGCAGACTCCCAACCCCATGCAGCCAGCTTGAGTCCACGCTCCTAACCACTGCTGGCTACCTCTCCCTCAAAGAACTTCACACCCCTTATCATTTTACCTGTTGCTAGTTTTTTCTTAACATCTCTCTCTCTCCAACTGGACTATATGCTCCAGGAGCACAGAAACCCTGTCTGTTTACTTCCTCACTGTATCTCCAGTGGGGGATATTCAATAAACACCCAACTGACTGACTAACAATATCAGCAATCAAAATCAACCTCTGGTATGTTTTGTTTTGGTTTTATTCTAATAAGATGGTTACTCTTCTATCTTATATAATAATAATAAAAAGTATTTTAGTGTTTGGCTGTGTAAGGCACTCAACTATATAAAAGAATACCACTACTCTATAGGAAATGCATGAAAACAAGTTGGGCAAAGAAAACATGCAAAGTTTATTTGCCTACTATGCTACATAGCTTGGTAAACAAGTTTTCTTGACTTACTCGAAGTGGAAAAGGCACAATGAGAGCTTCAGAGCTTACACTAACTTTTACTTTACCACAACCCCCTCCAGTATTTTTGCAGAATGGAAGAAAAAATAAATCTTTTCAACTTTATTAAACAGACTAATATTTAAAAATTATCACAAAGGAAGTTGTCAAATGCTTGATAAACAAACCATCTAATGAGATTACAAAATCATTAAACCTAGCAGAAACTGGTGTTACGATATCCAGTTTCCCCTGCAAAGGAACTTATTTCATAGTCCATAGGTCCAGTGCTTAATTTTAATCAACTCCCCTCTGATTTATTTTAATCCTTGGAAGTACAGCTATTTTAGTGACCACTAGACCCTTAGAATCTATCCCTACTCAACTAATCAGGATTCACTGTTTCCATTCTTAGTGTATGTAGTTTGACTACTACCCTCTCCCATTTCCCATTCCCAGGTGCACGAGCTAAGCCAGGCCCAACTCAAACAATATATTCCATCCCCCTGCTTAGGCATAGTGATTAGTAATATTCGCATAACCTTCAGAGCCAGTCAGAGAAAATGATACTTTCCTAGTTGTCTATGAAGGAATCTGTATCTTTTTCCTATAAGATGGACTCCAGAAAGGATGCGGGTGTTGGAGCAACTGCCATCTTGCTACCCCATGTTATCTGACACTGAAACACTCAACAGCAAATGCAACAAACTGGCATGAAAATCCATTTTTGACCTCTACATACATCTATGTCTATAAAAGCAGATCAATTCTGGACTTCTTCAACTACATGAGCAAATAATCTTTAAAGTGATTTGGACCGAAATTTCTCTGACCTGCAACCAAAGAAGTCTTAGCTGATATGACCATTATTTGTTTTCATTTCAAATGTAACACATGAAAGCAATGTCATTAAGCAGATGCTCTTTCTCTCTAGTGAACAAATGGCCATTGTGTTGACAAAAGACTACTTTTACATACTACCCATTTACAACGTACAAACAGTTTTAAAAGCTAAGTTTCGAGATTATACTACTAACTTTCTCTACACAGTCTTTTTCTGCTATTCAGTCTCAATACTGAATATTCTATAGCAAATAACCAGAGTCAATATTATATATACATATATATTGCTACACAAAAGGCCAATGTAAAAGAGATGTATGTGATTCAATCCAATTAAAGAGCTAATATACATCCTGCCTTATGTTTCAATAAATGAAGCTGTATTAGTTCAAAATTTTGTCATTACCAGGTTTTACATTAAGCCATGGGCATAAAAAGAACAATGATTAAAAACAAATGAAGACAATTTTAGAATCTTAAATAACATAAATTAACAAAACTACATTCAATAGCAAGGTAAAGAAATGTTTCAAAAGCTATCTGCTCAAGAAATTTCATTTACTAATATTTTTCCTAACATGCAAAAATATACATATTAATATTAGTTTTATTAAATTTAGTTTTTACAAAGCTCCCAGAAGACATATCTTCACTGTTTCACTAGAAGGAAAGCACTTTCACTTCATTCTGTAGACAGAGCTATCATATACCACTAATAATATCGAGGATTTGAAATCAAACTGTAGACTATAAGACCAAGGAGCATCCCTAGCCCCAGAAAATTATGCTAATGTCAATCTAAGTCATATTCTTACAAGAATTTTAATTCAGCTTGTACTAGTACTCTCTGCAGTAGGGTTTTCACCAGTAGGAAAACTATAAAATGGTAAATGTATAACCATTATGCTAAACTGTGGTCATCTTACAATTTGACTCATTATCAGCATGAAACTTACTAGTATTTACACTAAAAGCATAAAAGACAACTAACCCAAGTTATATAAGCAGGCTAAAGGGTCAGTTAATTCAAACAAGTGTGTTAATATTGCTATTATTTACTTAATATACACCTAGCCTTATGATTAGCTGTGCCATAGAAAGAAAAAAGATCAAAGAAAAAATTTAGGCTTCACAAAGCAAATGTGACAATAAAAATATCATACTGGCCCATTTCCAAAATACTTGATTATGGGGCGGAAGGGGGGTAGGGGGACTGATTTAAAAAACTTAGAAATTTTAAAAATAATGATAATAACTTTAAGTTTACAGAATACATGACTCTTTATTCTAGAAAGCAAATTTTAATTTTAATTATCAAATAAAACATTAGTTTAATTGAGTGTACCTTTATACACAGAAGCCATTATTATCCTTTATTATATCAGGATCTAAAAAAATTGCTTATGCATGGGGTGGTAGTATACATTCAAAGAAGTATGAATCTGGGGCCTCCCTGGTGGCACAGCGGTTAAGCACTGCGCTGTGGAGCTGTCGGCAGCAGTGATGTGAGTTCAACGCCCGGCCAGGGAGATTCCCACATAGTGCGACAGACCTCTCCTGCCTCGCCGGCTGCTCCCCTCAGCAGTGTATTTCTGATCTGCCTGTTCTGCTCCCCACTCTGTTTCTGGTGAACCCTCTCGCCGCCCCATGCCTCTGGCCTGTACCCCAACTTGTATGTATAAATAAATCTAAAAAAAAAAAGACTTAAAAAAAAAAGGAAGTATGAATCTATACTCCTAAACATATACACTGTAGCTAACCAACACTGCTCAAAGGAAAAATTTTTTAAATTTGTATAATTTAAATGGGCATATTTGTCTGTAGGTAAGTTACTTACCTAAAGGTTTTTACATCTGAATGTCTTCAACCTAATAATACTTGCAGATTTCAGGGACTTCTGGTTATTTTTAATTTTTAGAATTAGAATTAGGATTTTTAGAAATTAAAAATAATTTTTAGAATTAAAATAATAAACATAAAAGGTCATCACTCTTCCTAGTAATCAAATATGCAAATTGGAACAACAATTAGATATCATTTTTCATGCATCAAATTGGCAAACATTTAAAAGACTGAGGAGGTACATTTGCTTATCATTTCAAGATCCAAATCTTAGAATAGTTGTTACCTTAACACTTTCAAAATTCTTATTATCATAATTAACTAGCCTGGGAAGGTCATTGTTACTACTTTGTTTAATCTGTAATGTGTAGTACACTAAAACTAGTTTATAAAATCATTTAGAATTTTAAATTAAAATTTGCAAAGATATAAAACCAGTGTTGTTTTAAATAAACAGATTTGAAGATGATTAGCATTATACAGGTTATACATGCATGTACCTCCCCCAAATGATCTAATTTTAATAACTCCTCACCCTGGAATACTCTGAGCAGACACTGGCTTCCTTTCACGGACCTCTGAATTTAACAGATGGTTAACTATATATTTATGCGATTCTTTTTTACTTATTTTTTATTGAGGTAATATTGGTTTATACCACTGCATATGATTAAGAGGTATAGGTTCACACCTCTTCAGATGTATGTTACCATATCACAACTACCACAAAAGCATCCAAAATCTTTCGACATAGTCCACTGGCTCTTCTCCCCTCTTTGCTCCCATGGGAAGCTTTTACTTTTCATTTGGCATATTTCTGTGCTCTTTGATTATCTTTACTATGCATATAGTCAGAATAGAGATTACATGGGGTACCATTTTTGTTTTTTCTTTATAAACTTACCTTTGAAAATTATAAAAGAAGCAAAAAGAGAATGATGATCTTATTTTGTCAATTACCACAAACTTTTTATATATCTTTTTAACTTATTGCACTGATAAGCAAACCAAGGATTGAGTGATTTAAGCAAAGCAGTTCAGTGGTTGACATAAGAGCTAGACTGTTTCCCAACTTTTAAAGATTTATAATCAGTTGAGATATGCCTTGACAAACTACATCTATCAATTAATAGTTGTGTTCTATCTAAGTCACATTATTAAAAGTCATGGCATGGCAGATATTACAAAATCACTAAGAACTGATATTCCTTCATTTTTAACCTATGAATTATTTGACCATATGAACTACAACCAGTGAATATATGAAGTATAACTCCAAATGCCTTCCAATGTACTACTGTTTGCTCGCTGTGCAGAATAATTGTAGCTTCTAACTGTGGGTAGAAGGAGATGTTATTCTGCTCTCTCAGCCTCTCCCATCACCCTCTGGAATTACTTGTCAATGAACTTGTTCATGTAAAATTAGGATGAGAGACCGGGCAGAATGGTGGAGGGAAAAGCAAAGAATGAAAATATAAGACCTGTGAAGGCAGAACTACAGGGAGGAGCAGGAAACTGGCCAGGGAGAAATGCTCGAGAGCAGCAAGGCACAAGGGGAGGCAGGAACAGCTACTTAAATGAGCATTTAGCTGGCGGTCTACACTGCTTTAAATGGCACTGCAGAAACTGAGCAATGTTTATCACAACTTTGATATATGTTAGGCTGTTCAGGCTCTATATGAAATATAAATGGGCCAGCAAACCAAATTTGTGCATATTTATGCCACTAGTAAAAGTGTAATTATTAAATTTCAATAAAATGACCTTCCTCTACAGTAAGAGAGATAAACATAAGTAGCTACTTTTCCTTAGAATTGCTAATTGACATGAATCAAAAGCATAAAGTCAGAAAAAAATAATACCCAAAAAATCCTTGCTATGGCTTAGTAGCATTGAATTAAAGTGGATATCCCCCAAAAGGAGAGTAAACATCAGAGAAAGGAGGATGACTACATGCTGGACATTTAATCCTCACAAAAACCCCATAAGGTAGACATACTAAACCCCATTTGACTGATGAAGAAACTCATCCCATCACTCTAGATCCCATAACCAGCCAGCTAAAGAGGGCTTTCAGTCTATGGCTTACAACACCCTCACTTGCTCTTCGACCCCTACCACTTACACCTCATAAAAAAAAAATGAACATGTTAAGTCAAATGGTTAGAATCACTGGAAGGTAATCAAATCCGACTAATTCTTACCTAGAGGTTGGTAAAAAATGGTAAGGTCTAAAGAGCATCAAGAATAGTAACGCAGATTCTTTATTAGCTCAGAATCTAAGGTACATGGCGCCACCTACTGGGAAAGGCAAGGTCAACATTCACTACCAGTATGGCTTTGGGTAACACTAAAATTAATTTACCTGAGGCTGAAGCAAAGCAACCAGGGATATGGGGAGACCAGATTGTGCTATAAATAACACTTTCATGGCCTCTAAAGGTGCACAGAGACTTTCCAACAGTTGGATCCCACTACAAATAAATGAACAGATTACATTTAATGGTTAATTCAAATTTATGCTTTTACATATACAATATATACACTGTATATGTACATATTTGTGCAATATACATATATCAAAAAAAATTTTAAGTCTATTTTTACATAAAGCAAGATGGCATTTAAGGGGATCAAAGTGATAAATACGGAGTTAATCATTAGTTGGCAGACAAAAGATTAGAAAATTTTAAATTCTAATAAATGTTTTAATATGTTTTTAAAAGAAAATTAGTCATCCAATTGAAAAGTTACAGAGCATGTTCGAGAAAAGAAAAAGGTTCCGTGGAAGCTTTGGGGAAGAGAACATCAGCGTCTACACACAGCAAAGCTGACATACCAGTTTCACAGTCTGATCCCAGGAGCCAGATACCACAAGCTGTTCCCCTCTGGTTTGACTCCAGTCAACGCTATACACCTAAAGACATTTTAAAGGGTCATTTAGACTATAAAAGATAGTCAAGTTCTATGTTACATTTTCTCTCTTTATAACAGTGAGAACCAGTTAGAACAATTAATTCACTATGTTGAAACATCAAATAAAGTCCTACAAATGCCAAAATGGTGTCTTAGAAATGGAAAGGTCATTTTATCCATTACTTCAGATTCATTCCTTACAGATAAAACTCCACTGTACTTTAACAGAATTCTACAGAATATTTCCAAACCTTCTTCACTAAAACAAATTACACATACTTTTAAACCTACCAGCAAATCACTATTTGCAGCACTCTGAAGAAATGTCAAAGCAGATTAGAAGTTGGTCATCTAAGAAAGCTTGCCAGGTCAATGTTTATCAGAAAGCATTAAAATTCAATTAATGTCCCTATTTGGCATTTCTTTGAAAAAGCTTATAGAAACCAGGTGATCCTTTCAGATCTCTTGGTAAACAGCTTTCGTTATCCAATGCTGCTATTCTAATCTATGCTTCACTGCTTTCCGTGAACTACTTCAAATGAACCCTTTGAAAATTCATGAAAATATTTTTCATTTTGTAATTTTATGCAACAGACTATATACAGATCACTAGTGCAACCAGTTCAAAAAGATGTGCATAACAATATTTATATGAAAGTAGTGCTGTTACAGACTTTAGTATATGTGATTAAAAGAGACCAACCAACAGTTGATTTTAAATTTTAAAATTCGACCCCATTTATCGAGGAAATATGAGTGTTTATGGTTTATTGCAGCTTAAGAATAGGTTACCTTTTCTCTGGTGTTTAGTGCTATGCTTAGCCATGCTGGAACCTGAATTTTTAAAAAATCAGTAATATTGATCTAGTCAAGCCAGAAACTATGTTTTAAAAAATGAAAAAAGAACTACAGAAATAAGGATAAAAGGAATGTCAGGAAGGAAATTCAGTTTGATGCCCAGAAGAGAAAGATTCAAGCGGGGCCTTGAAGACTGGCTAAATGTCTGTCGTTCAAAGCAGAGATGAAAACAGTCACCAGAAACGCCCCTGAAGACATAAACAGATGCGGAAAGTACCCCAGGGATGAGGACTAGTGAGCACTGCATGATAACACCAATGGTTTTGTGCTCCGGGACTCAGCGATGGTGGCATTAACAAAACTGGAAGCCTGGAGGAAAGAAGATAACATGTAATTTTAGATATACAGAGTCTGAAGTGACAGCAAGATAGTCAAGTAGACATGTCTACTAAACAGGGTTTGGGCATTAACCTCAAAGTCTGAAAAAAGTGTACAGCGGAGAGATGTTTAGAAAACAGTTGAAAAGGAATGACTGGATTTCATATCCCAACTTCAAGTCAATTCACTCATGTACTCAACAAATATTTATGAAGCACCTACTATATACACAGCATGAAGGGCTGGGGCTATGACTCTAGACAAGACAAAGTCCTATCCCTCATGATCTAATTTTTAGCAGGCTATAAATAAATGTGTAATTTCTGGTTGTGATATGGAAAAAACACCTATTAAACTAAACAAAGCAAAGAAAGGAGACAAGGCACAATGACAAAGGCAGAGGGTCATTCATGCTAGAGAAGTCTGGGAAGATTTGTCAGAGCAGAGACCTCAGTGCAGTAGAAGACACCACTGCAGATTTGAGAGGCAATCTTCTGAAAGAAGAACAGAGAACAACCCTGACGCAGGAAACAAACCTGCATGTTGGACTAACAGTAAGGTCAGGTAGGTAGAAGGCAAGAACCCAAAGGGCCATGGTTAGAAGTACATACATAATTTCTCCTAAGTATGAGATTCATCATGCTGTTGCCGAATTCCTGAAGGGCAAAATCATGCAAAAACACACATGATTTAGGAAAGTATATTTATATAGCAAAAGTACAGAAAATATATATAAATGCAAGATAGTGACAGTCCTAGGTAGAAAGGAAGGAAAAAGGAGGGCGACAGGAAGGACAGGATCAGAAAGGAGTAATAACCAAAGGCTCCAATGGCATCAGTAATGGTTTATTTCTTAGACTGGGAGGTAAATATGTGCTGTTCATTATATTACTTTTATTTATTATATTTTATGTATATTTTAGACACATGAAATATTTTGTGAGTTTTTTTAAATCAATGTCTTCCCACTGATCTTAGTGTAAACTAACTGCTGCAAACACAAACTGCTCCAGGCATACTTTGTTTTCTTCCCCTTGAATCATGTACTTTTCTTTGCCTCCAATCCCGTTCCTCTGGCCTCTTCATCTGAATAGATCATTCCTACTCTCCCTTCAGACTCAAGGAGGCCCTCCCTGTGCCTTCCCCAGACAAGACCCTCCCCTCTTCTAGTACGTAGTACATTCACAGCAACCGCCATATTATACATTAGATAACCAGCAGCCTACAGTTCTCTCCCCCAGAGACCTCAAGGACCCCAGAAAGTCTAGCACATGCTATTCATCTTGTACATCTTTCCAGCCAGACCTAGTACAGGTCCTTGCAGACAGTAAAGCTAATCAAAGTTTTTGGAATGATTGAAGGAACAGAGAAACAAATCTACATGGAAAGTACCTCTCTCACTGGTCTCTCACATCTTTTCCCTAGTCCCAATTTCCCCCTCTACTCCTACTCAAATAATGGATATGTCAAATGGTCAAATTAAGTATGAAAAAATAAGAGAGAGAGATAGTTATGCTTTAAAAGCAAGGTCCTCTAAAGTCCTATCTTACAAAATTATTCTTGGCAGTGGCAAAGAGAATTAATTGGGAAACTGAAAAAAAGAAAAAAAAAACACTGAAGAATATTTTGCGCTGCTTTATGAAATCTGAACCTCATCAAAATCAGAGTTTGAGAGGACAAATTTTATTACTGAAACCAATTCCCAAGAGTACATTTTTAATGTACTGTACAGTATTGCCCTTTTTAAGTTGGTCTTTTTAATTAAAAATCATCAAATAAAAACTATGTCCAGAATGTTCATACTGTATCAACACAAAGGAAAGGGACACTGACTTTTAATTACTGAGCTACTGGAAAAGGCTACATATTTCTTTTAATGTGAAACTTAAATTAAATTTTTTTCATTATATAAATTTTAAAATGTGCATGAAAGTAGAAAAATAGCATAAAAAATCCCCAGGTGTCCATCACATACCTTTTATAATTATCAACACTTTGTCCATCTTGTTTCACTTGTTCCAGTGCTAGCTGACTGGCTAACTGCTGGAATATTTTAACACCAGGCCACTTTACTCATGTCCTTTCAGCATGAAAGGACATTTTTCTTTTTACATAAGCACAAGGTCATTTCACATCCATCAAGATTAGCAACAGTTTCTCAATATCATCTAATACTCAGTCCATATTCCTATTTCACTTATTATTTCAAAAGTGTCTTTTCAGTTTATTTGAATCAGGATCCCAACAAAATTTACACCTTACAAACAGTTATGATGTCTCTCGAGTCTTTTCTAATCTAGGAAAGTACCCCTCCTCCCAACTTGCTTTTCCTGTCCACAGCCTCCCTTCCCATGATATTTGTTTACTGAAGAAACAAAATTATTGGTTCCTAAGAATGTTCTACATTCTGGATATGGCTAATTGTTTCCTCATAGTTCGTAACTTTCTTTTACCTACTTCCTTTAAATTGAAAGTTAGATCCAGAGACATGGTTAGATTCAGTTCAGTCTTTTTTTCAGTTTCCTATTATACAAGGAGGTGTCTAATTTTCAGGTGACCCACTTTTAGTGATCCTAAGATTGTTCAGAAGATTTATCAATATTAAATTAATGGTTTCAGCAACCACAGACAACCCTTGCCTAGACTCATTATTTCACTAGGGAATACAAATTGGTGATTTTCTAATTTGGCTATGTCTCTGCATTTATTAGCTAGAATTCTGTTATAAGAAATTTTATGTCAACAACTGTTTGATTATCCCACAATAAAATTCATTCCAGAAAGAGATAATAAATGGGAGAATAAATGATTCTTTATCCGTTTTCAGAATGAGCCACTTGCCCTAATAATCTTCAATGGAAACCAGTTTTTTTCTAATCATTACAATTCCATGTAATGAGTGTGTGTGTATATATATATATACATATATATATGTATGTATGTATGTATGCATGTATGTATGTATGTCAGTCAGTGAGGGGGAAAGGAGGCAGCATTTCAATTCATGGTGGTCATTCTTTTTGACAATCAAGTAGGACCATCATCGGCCAATGAGAGCCTCTTCTAAACTTCTGTGGTAACCCGTTTCCTTTCATACCTTTCTAGCTTTCTGACACAATCTTAGATTCTTGTATATTTCCTTGTATATTTCCTATCCAGGACTGATATCAACTCTTTCTCCAAAGATCCCTGTTCTATTTAGTTGAAGTCAGTATTAGAAGCATAATCTGGGCACTCAGGGGTATTCACTGTGATTGAGCTGCTATTGCATCTGGGTCTTTAACAGACTAAAGAAACAGGACATATATACTGTTTGAGAAAGAGAGTAATAAACCAGTTTACATGGATATCTCCCATTCAATTTTAAGATTAAATGTTTCTAATTAGGCTTCCATAGATGGCTGGTGACATTAGCTAGCATTTGCTCTACTCTCCTTAACAGGGAAAAAGCAGGGAGGCTGAATGATACCTGCCTCTTTCCAACAGACTTGTTCAACTTTTGCACACACAAAAACTGGGAAAATTTTATTAATCCTTTATTTTTTTAATTGTTCTGATCATGTATATATTTTACATTATTGTGCATTCCCCTTAGTTTCCCACCACCGACTCACCCGTGAACCGTCACCATAGTCCCTTGCGCTCTTTTCTCCTCCATGGAGCCTTCATACTCCCCCTCCCTCGCTGAATGTATCTCTTATTTGGTTCCCCAATACCCCTGCTATAAATGAAACCATTCGATATTCTTCTTTTCCCTTCTAGCTTATTTTGCTGAGCATGATCCCTTCTAGCTCCATCCATGTTGCTGCGAATTGCATGTGTTTATCTTTTTGATTGCTGAATGGTATTCTATTGTGTATATATACCACATCTTGTTGATCCAGTCATCCATTTTTGGGCATCTGGGTTGTTTCCATGTCTTAGCTATTGTGAACAGTGCTGCAATAAACATAGGGGTGCATGTATCCATTTGGATTATTGTTTTTGTGTCCTTTGGGTAGATTCACTAAAGTGGTATTGCGGGTCGTATGGAAGCTCCATTTTTGCATCTCAGCAAAATCTTTGAAGACACATCCCCCAAAGCAAAGGAAGTGAAGGAAAAGATAAACAGCTGGGATTACATCAAATTAAAAAGCTTCCTACAGCAAAAGAGACATTAACCGAAACAAATAGACACCCTACTAATTGGGAGAAAATCTTTGCACACAATACAGCCGATAAAGGACTGATAACAAAAATCTACAAGGAGCTCACACAACTCAACAAAAACAAAGTCAACAATTCAGTCAAAAAGTGGGCAGAAGAGCTAAAAAGACACTTCTCCAAAGAAGAAAAGCAAATGGCCAGCAGGTATATGAAAAAATGTTCAACATCACTTATAATCAGGGAAATGCAAATCAAAACCACGATGAGATATCATCTCATGCCAGTGAGAATGGTGCACATTGAAAAAACAGGCAACAATAAATGCTGGCGAGGATATGGAGAAAAAGGAACTCTCCTACACTGCTGGTGGGAATGCAAACTGGTCCAACCACTATGGAAAGCTATACGGCAGTTCCTCAAACTAGTCCTTTATTTTTTTAAGTTATGTAAAATTAGGGCCTCTCTGGTGGCACAAGGGGTTAAGTATCAGTACTATGAAGCTACTGTTAGCCACTGCAGCACAAGTTCGATCTAAAGTGGGAGCTAACCCACATAACCCACATGGCACAGCAGACTTCTCCTGTCTCACCCACTGCTCCAGTCAGCAGTGTTATTTCAATCAATCCACCTTTTCTGCTTCCCACTCTGTTTCTGCTGAATCATCTCACCGCCCCCCTACCCCATCCACACCTCTGGCCTACACCACAGCTCTTGTATGCATAAATAAATAAATCTTAGAAAAAGTTATAAAGTTATAGCCAAAGGAAAAAAAGGAACCTGAACTTCAGTAACACAGCTGGAACAAGCTGCAGCAGCAGCAGGATGGGAAGAAGAGATTTCTGTGGTTGGTGGCTATTTGCTAGTCTCATGATGAATGGAAGCTGAACATTTTTTCAAAGGGACTTAGAAGCTGCTAGAGGTTTGGCTCTCCAGGGAGCAACCTGACATCCCCGAACCAAAGATTTGGAGATCTTCGCACCATCCTGAAGTCCCAATAGCCTTTGAAGGATGCACAGTGTTCAATAATAAGTTTGACAAAAACTGACAAGCAGAAGGCTTAAGTACTCAATAAGAGTAGCATATTTATCCCTAAGAGAAGTTTCATTTTGAGATACAGGGTAGCAACTTCTTACTGGAAGCACTGGGGTTACAATGGGTGTGACTCAACTTCAGGCTTCTTTGATTCTGTAAGAATTTCATGAAGCCTTCTCATGAAGGGTAACCACACCATAATTTTCAGGAAGAAATAGAATTCCTTAATGCAATTTTTCCAAATGGACCAGCATACTGTCTAGGCGTATGAATTCTGATTGTTGGTACTTGCATAACTTGGATTTATTTCCCAGAGATGTAATTAGTCAGCCAGATCAAACCCTGAAAATTCTGATGAGTGAGCGTGACTCAGCAATTATGGATCAGTTTACATGTAAGATGGTGTTACTGCAAAGGATGTCACTCGTGAGAGAGGAATTCATGGCCTGATACCAGGTTCTGTCATTGATGCCAGGCTGTTCAATTCTTGAAGCTATTCAATGAACGGAATGAAATCAGACAGAACTTACTCAACTATTTACATCACTCCAAAACCAGAATTTTTCAGGTTAGCTCTGAAACAAACTTAAATTAGACCTCCTATGATGGCATGATCAGGAAAGGTGTGTAAATCCTCAAGCCAGGAAAATCTATGACCATCCTGTTTGTAAATCAGAGTTCTAACCATCACATAGTGTTTTCTTCACACTAGATTAAAGGTTTTAATCATCTTGATTGCTAGAGCACTTTGCTTTTACCAGTTTAGCTAGGAAGCAACAACAGCAGTGTTGATTAAGAAAATATAAAGAAAAACACAAAAAGAGAACACACAGAGAAGGAGGTGTGGGCTGCCTTTTAGATACTGATACCAGGGCTCATGCCGACCATAACCATCACCTCGTGGTTGCAGCAAGTCTGAGATGTAATGATAGCGTAATCATTCTGAATTGTATGCATTATTATATCAAGGAATTGTCATCTTGCATGAATGCGCTCTTCTGCATTTAGTCACCCTCTGCCAGTCTTGCTATGAAGAAGAAGTGTTTGTAGTAAAAACCTTTTCCTATATGAAACTTTATGATATTTGTGAAAACAATTTGTTTTATGCATAATGCAGTATTTCTCCAGGTATCATCTGAAATTCCCCATAGATAAGGCCTTCATCCACATTAGGTGCTGGCTTCAGCCTAGTCATCTGGAACTGTTGTTTTAAATTGCTGCCAAGGTTATTATTACATTGTTACCTCTAATTTCTAGAACACATTCTCTACTAATGTTATTGAAACCACTTTCTACTTCATACAGATGTTTCTGTAACAGCAATTAAAGTTATTCTTCCATGAGTCAAGTTCTCTTAAGAAAATAATTGTAGTTATCCATTTTGTGTATTACTATTCTAACAGTATTACTTCCTGAAATTCTACTCTTTTAGCTTTTTTAAATCTACATTTTAAATCTGTAACCCCCAAATATTAGACAAAATACGCATCAATTCATTAAGCGAATGTCTACTAAGTTAAGGCAGTGGCTTTACACACTGCTGCACATTGGATCCGTCTGGGAATCTTTAGGTGATTCTAGTATGCAGTAAAGTTTACAGTAAAAAAAATAAGCATTCATCTTATTTCATTTTTTCATTTCAAACACCTAAAGTATAGTCTAGTCCTCTCTAACATATAAAAAAGTGGATTAAGTGGAAAACAGGTAAAGCCTGTCTATCCATATACGTCCTGTTTTCTGCCCACAGTGTGCGGCTCAATATCTATACAATCTTCCCTCTTCTAAACATTCGAAGCACAAAGTTCCATCTGCAGCAGGGCATTCGGGGCCCACCAGATATGTTCCTTATCCACCTCTCCTACCTCATGTCATTGTATCTTCCATCAGTACCAAAGGGATAAATAATTCTGTTTAAGTAAATAAGACCATAAGCATAAACACATCTTTACTATAAAATGTATATTGTTAAATACATTTTCTCCACAAAATACTAATAGTTGCATACTTAGTTCAAAGGTAAGTTTTTATAAATAATGATCAGAAACTAAATGAATTAGAGCTTTTTTAATAACTTCAGCAAACTGATAAGCCTCACTACTTAACACCGAAGATCCCGCCACCACACACACTCCGCCCCAGCCACACCAAAGAAATTGTGGCCACCTGAACGGGTCATGTTCTTCACAGATCTGCATCTTCGCCGCGCACTTCCCCATCAGAAATGCTCTTTTCCTTTGACCTGCCTAGCGAACTCCTACTAATTACCCAAGTCTCAGGTCAGACAGCACCTCTTTTGTCATAGTACTTGGTTCCGCTCTGTGTATCTTCTACACATGGCTTTTCAACATTTACCACATTGTATTAAACAGTTTGCTTGAATGTACCAAAACTCTCATCAGAGATGAACACCTGAGTCTTATTCAATATGTATCTTCAGTGAGGTATCTGGCACAGGCCTAGCACACACACGTGTTATCAGTATAGACAGACCCAGCTCTTGCAGTTCAAGTCCAAACTCTAAAATACTAAACAAAGCAAAATAACAACAACAACAACAAATCTGAATGCAAAGTGACACTGCATCCTATCATTGGTAAAATCCAAAAAGAAAGAATCAACTGACACACAATCAGAAACTATGCTTCCCTACATAGTTTTAATTTTACAGTTATAAATTTAGGACTGACGTTTTAAACTAGTATTTTAAATTGCTCAGAAACCTAACTCAGAATGAATGGCTAGCATGACTAAATATGCAAAAGGAAATATACCAAGTACAACCACATTCTCGATTCTGAAAAGAAAGGGATGGAGGAAGGAGAGAGGAAAAGAAAAAAGGTCACTTAATAGACAAAAAAGTTGTGCAGTTTTCAACCCAAATGCATTTCTAAAGGGAACAAACTGGTGTTAAATGCATGACCGGCTGCCATTCTGCATTCATATTTTTATAGGTGTTCATTATCATAAACTTGTCAGCCTTTGTCATGATATCAAATAGGGTAAATAATAGATTCTTTGTTTTAATAAGATCCTAAATGTATGGTACATTTTTACTATAAAATGTATAGTTAAATACATTTTTTCCACAAGATACTAATAGTTGTTCAAAGACAAAATACACAATGATAGAAAACTTTAAATGGATTAAATATTTTTAATAACTTCAGTAAATTGATAAGCCTCACTGACAAAGACAAAATTCAACTATTTTTTAAAATATAACAAGCACACTAAAACTAGATCTAGAAATAGATATTAAATTGCCTCTGTCATCTTTAAAGTCGCTTTTAACTCACTCTCAATAGTCTAGTGCTATAAATCATGAAGAAAGAAAATTCTCAAATCACCCTTTTTCCTCCTTCTTGCTTAATCTTTTCAAATGTTCCTATTCCTATTATATCCCTATTAGGTTAAGCAGGTTAAGCTAAAGGTATTTTACGGGGTTCAAAAGATAAAACAGCCTCCACAGAAACCAGTTAAACACTATAAAGAATCTGATTCCTGCTTTGATGCTAAGTTTAGAAGTTACGCATATGGATAATATCCATGTTTTTCTTTCTTTCTTTTCACCAAGATCTTCATTCTGAAAGGCCTAAAATATATTTTGGTCTTAAACTTCTTTTTGCTTCAGTACCTATTCATCTGACTATCAGAAAACTGATTGTTGAACATTTCTCAGTCATCAAACAGTAAAATGGGTAGCTGGAGGATACCCAACTTGTTTCATGTTTTTCTCACCCTGTTATAATAATAAAAGCAAGTAATAGCTCGTATTTACTGAGCTCTGCTCTTTCCTAAGTACTCACAGCAACCCTATGACACAGATTACTATTATTCTCAGTTCACAAATGAAGAAACTAAGTTTTAGGAAAAATGAGTAGCTTACCCAAGGTCACAAAGCAGGTAAGTTACAGAGCTTAGCCTCAACTCAACACTGTCTGTTCATCCTTACACTTACTCTCTCCAATGGGAGAAAATGACTCATTGCCTGCTATTCTGACACATTATGTAGCTTTCCTGAATATGGTATGAAAGAAAAATAGGAATCAGCCACACCTAATCACTTATTAAATCATTCAGCAAATATTTATTAGCCCCTCAAAACTCTTGTTTGATCTTAAATCCTGTTAAGTGTTTCTAAGTATTTGAACAAATACTTAGAATACTTTGAACGAATGCTGTATTTCACTTTAATGAAAAGGGCCAAACATTTGGTATTGTAATACTGACCACCAGAAATTCTTCCTCTTGCCAATCTCATGGAGGATGGCCTTTATGAGATTCCTACAATTCTCTATTCATCACCTTGATTTTTACTAACAGTTGATGAGAAAGACAAGGAGTGATACTGGAACACACGATGATTGGCTCTCCAACATTCAACCCCTTTTCACCTTGCTTACAAGACCCCAGTTCTGTCCTTCAAGGAAAGCTGTCTCTTCCCTTTCCCATGGCTGACTTTTGTTTAGGTGAAGACAGGAGTAGTGGCTTGCTTCCCTCACAAGTGGCAATGTTAGAACCAGACACACAATGCTCCTCGGGCTCTGAGGTGTGTGCTGCAGAGTGTTGAGGAGGTTTTTTCTCACTTGTAGGAGTCCCAACAGAAGGACGGTGATTTTTTTTTCTCATTGACCTAGCAAAGTGATGAGATGACACTTGAATCTACAAAAAGCACAATGAGAAAAGAACCCCCCTGAGGATAACAATGGAAAGGCAAGAGGAACAAGGGTACTTTCTTTATAGTTTGTCAAGCTCCAAATTAACCAAGCCTAGACCCATTCTACCTCCACATACTTGGCTGCATGAAATAATAAACTCTGATTATTGAAGCCATTTTTAGTTGGGTTTTTTATTACATTCACAGCTGACTAGGCATCCTGATACAAATACTCATTACAAACTGTTTTTGAAAAAAACAAAGTAAGGAAGGGCAACCTAGAATAATCATCTGCCAAAACCCAAAAACAACAAAGCAGTCTTCAGTTCAGAACCACCAGTTGCAGAATTATAGACTCATATACTCATTTGATAGCAGTTCAAATAACAAAGACGCAGGTGCTCACTAGTGAACTCAAAGAAAACCCACACTGTGACATGGCAGTGAAAACATACAGCCATCCTGGGTAACAATGCTAGAACTACAGGTTCAAGAACATAGTGACAAAGTATTATAAAGTTCAGTCTAATCATCCCATTTCTGCAAAAAAATAGGTCTACAACATTAAAAGCAACACTGAAGAGCAGAACACCCAAATGAGTTTACCAGGAAGGTGAAAGAGGCAGCAAACATGTAATCTGGGGAGAGGCTGAGAGAACTGCAAATGCACAGTCTAGAATAAGGAAGACTTAAGGGGGCATGAAGACAATTTTCAGGAGTTCTCCTAGACAATGGAAACTGGATTTAAACTCACCACTTCAGAGAAAAGTATTAGATGCAACCTTTGATTAATATGGAAGGTAGTTTGGGACTTCAGAGAAGTTAGTTATTTTTTAACCATCAAAGCAAGCTAAAAGTCAAATAAGTCATCTCACCAGACAGTGAAATTTATTTTCACTGAGATAAAGTAAAGACTTAGTGATCATGAGGAACATTTCAGAAGATGATTTCCCACTGAGCAGTACATGCACCGCTGATTACACAAGAGATAATTTTCATTGGTACATACATTTTATTTTATTCTCTATATATTTAACATATTCTTTATATATTTAATATATTAACATACACTAAAAATGAAACAAGTGATCAATCCCATGATTTCATGAGTATTACTCTTTTAGGATAAATGAAGCAACAATGTGAAGGTGATTTAAAGAAAACTACTAAATCAATATATCCCATTTAATGTAAGTAGATGTATTATTTTAAAGTGTTGGTTATTACTCTAGAGTTTATATAGATAAGCAATAAAAGGAAAGCATATAAGAAAAGACAATAACCTTTTAAGGGAAAAATATTTTTAAAAAACCAACATTAAGTTAACCCTTTGCACTCGAGCAGCGCCGCTCCAGCTCCCAGCAGTTTAATGCGTCCACACGAGCGGTGCCGCTATGGCCCCAGCCGTTTAATGCGTCCACTCAAGTGGTGCAGCTAGGGCGCCCGAGAGGTTTGGAAGTCAATATATTTATATCCAATGTGTGATAAGATATTCTTATCGCAATTACTTTCATGGACCAGGCTCGGCCTGCATCCTTAGCCAATTCTTAGCTTAGATTAGTTAATCTCAGCTTAGCATTGTGATACGTGTCCTGACAAACCGAGGCTGCATCTTGGGGATTGTTTGGCTAAATATCACACAAAAACTAATTACAGAGTGTAATATTTAACAGATTTTGTTGTATTCAATGTAAAAATAAATAAATTGGTGAAATTTTATTATTTGTATACGTTTGTTTGAGTATAACATGATTTCAAAGTACCTGTAAAACGCTTCCCTAATATAGCTGAAATCGTCTCGAGTGGCTGGTTTGCCCACGCGAAAAAAGCCTCGAGTGCAAAGGGTTAATAATATAAGTAATTTAAGAAGATGCCAAAAATCATGAGGCTCCCAAAAATATCTAGTTTTGGACATGCTGCTCTGTGGGGATTCCTGCATTGACCATCCTAAAATTTAAGTTCCTCTTCTACCAAAGCTGTCTCAGTTTTCAGTGATTCTCTGAAAACAAGATTTATATTTATTCTAAGAGCCTTCACAATAAAATAACTAATTTTTTTCATTCTTTTCCGTTACAATCTTATAAATGATGACTTATACTAGCTCTAAGTATAAAGTGATGTCTAGAAAGACCAATATTCTTACATCTAATAGCATTTGCAGAGGACCTTCTATGGGTCTGCATGAGACACAAACTTGAAAGTAAATCTGAAAGTTTTCAAGTTTGAAGACTACTGCTACGGTGAGGTAAAGTTTAAAACATTAAAGTAAACACCAAAAGAGAATGTCTTTACCATCATGCTCATTCAAACTACATATGTACTTTATTATGACTGAAGTCCAAACTATTTTCTATGCTACCCATTCACACATAAACAAAATCCAGACCCATGAACTAGATTTAGATTTTAAATTTCTTCAGTAAGCTCTGCTTTATATTCAGTTTTTGATGCTCTTGCTCCAATATATTCTGAAAATCTCTAGGAATCTTACTGAGGCCCTAAGGACAACCTTGTTATGATTTTGTGAAAAGTCTACCTAACACTACCTCAAGGCAGTGCATGACCAGCATAGCGTCACAGCATAAAGAAAGCAAGGGGGAAAAAGGCCCAGTAAACTTACTACTGCAGGCATTTCTAATGACTAATGAGAAGTCTGACCTTTTCTTCTTTCCTAGATCCTTAGGCTAAGAGGTACTTTATGTTTAACCAGTCAAATAATATGTGACATCTAACATGTACCAGAAACACTAAAGCTTAAACTTCTTGTCCCCTGAAGACTTTCCCGTATGGTTCCATCCTCAAATGGATTTCATCCAGAGAAAAACAATCAGCCCAGAAAGATTCCCTTCCTACCTCCTGAGTATGCTCCTTGTAGACTTGCAGTGGCCCTGTGGCTTTGGCAGTGTCCCAGAGCTGCAGAGAGCCATCGCCACTACAAGTGACCAGGACGTGTTCATTGTTCTCACTCCAGGTCACATCAAATAAGCCATCGTTCCAGTCAAAGCTACGCCAGAAAAATTAAGCAAAAAATTCTAGTTAAACAACAATAGCTAAACAACAATCATAGCTTCACAGTTTTGTTTTTAGCATATTACATATTCTAACACATCTCATTTTATATTCACAGTAGAGGACATAGGTAAAGCAGGTACTGGGACAGATGCAGAAACAAGTTCAGAGAGGTCAGAAGAACCTTAATTATCAAGCCCAGGGCATAGAGCTAGCAGAAGGTGGAACTGGGTTAAATGAGGTCTCCCCAGTAGAGAGAGGGTGCTGTTTACAAGAGGGTGTGCTGTCACACCTGGGTGCTCCCTGGTTTTTTGTGGCTCATAGGAGGGGTTAACAAGCACTGGAAAATACTAATTTAGAAATCAATAATTTCAACTTTTCTTATAAATTGTTCAAATGAGCGATGAGTAGGTAGTTATTCTACAGAATTTCCCTTTCTTTCTCTACCTCTGACTAACTCTAACCGGGGTGATAATGAGTCCAACAGCCACATCAGGCAAGACTGCAATGGAAAAAAGAAAGGAAAATAGCACTAGATAAGTCCCAAAATGGATAATTAGCTCCTGAATAAGTAAAGTTAAACTACATGAGAAGAAAGCAAAAATAGGCCATGTCACACAGTATATTATCAAGTTCACTTTTTTTTTAATGTTTAAGTGTTATAATTTATAAATGGACTCAAAAAGGCAAATGCTTTAGAAGGGACACAATGCCAATTTAAAAGCCAAAATAAGTTCTATACTGTGCATCTTATTGAACAAAAAGATTCAAAACCTAATTCAAATAAAGTTTTAATAGCAACAGAGGATACATACCAGTTTAAGTCATCTTACCTTCTAAAAATCCTAAGCCCAGATTCATTTTGATCCAATATGAACAGGGTTCCACAGCCTAAAGAGAAAAAAAATACAACTTGTGTTATATCAACTACTCAAGCACTGAGTAGCTAATTTTACTACCATAAATATCTCCCTAAAGTTAATGAGACCATGTATATAAAATGATCAGGACTGTGTTCTCCATTTCTGTCGTCCCAAATTGTGCTTTAGTTATTAACTATTAGATATATCATCTCATTTATAACTGGATCTAGATACAGCCCAAACAGAAGGGAGAGATATTTGAGTGTAAGGTGCACAAACCTCCCCAAAAGGCATTTTCATTATTGACAGGTGAAAAATCCTCAAATCTATAAGATCAAGGACTATGCTCCTTTTACTACATCACACTGCCACCCAATAAATCAAAAGTACATGGAATCGGGGACTTTTAAGTAAAAAAACCTCGTGGAATTTACCACATACTTGATGGCAGGTGCTGAGCACAAAATATTATCATTGAAGAACCAGCATATTTAAAAGTTGTTACAGGAACAGCGGGAGGGGGAGTGCACGTCTATTTAAATATAACTGTCTTTTAAATATTAACTTCTTTTGGGGAGTATTTAAAATACCATAAACGTTGAGTCTTCAAACTAACTGGTGGGCAAGTATTGCAAATCTGGTTGTCAAGCATTGTAAATTGCAAGCACGATGAGCTAACGGTGAGAAAGAAAAGCAAAACTTAATCTGAGTTTTAGAAATTATCCCCATCCCAGTCGCCATAGGACCAAACAAAAACTACTGCGATTTGACATGCAATGACTTGTTTCATAGAACTTCCATGCGAAAACGGCAGCAAGGATGTAACATCAAGAATAAGGGTTGGCCTTTCAATCTGGTGAGACAATTAACTTGAACCCAAAACTGGGGCTTGCAAATATACGTCTTATTCCTGATGAGACAATAGAAAGTGAGGTCAAACTTGGTAAAATCCCAGATGGCATTGCCGGGAAATTCCCAGTCGGCTCGGGAGCATCCTTCTCCCGCCAGGCAGCCTGAGGGTCAACAGTGGGGGTTTGGGCTACAGAGCAGACCCTGGGGTGACGCTGCAGACCATCTTCCAAGTGCTGCTGGTCCCGTCGGACCGGTGGAAGGGGCCATGCAAGATCTACTGGCAATGGGCAGAGCAGAGTGATCCTGGGGGGAAATCAGGTGGCAGTGGAGTCGGTGCGCTCTGAAATCTGGCACCTTCCACAGGCTACTTTCTTTCGCACTGTATGTGGGAAAGGTGTAGACACAGCTCTACTCCAGGTCCCCCACCGGATAAAGGACACGAGAGGCTGCGGCCGCGCTGCCTCCCCCTGGCGTTCATCTGTGGCACAGTCTACTGTCAGAAGTGCTTTCCCACTACGGGGAAAAAGCTGAAGCTCGGCGGGAACCCCCCCGCCCAGGTGGAGCGGCGCGTCCGGGCCTCACCCGCGATGCCGTAGTGCTGCGCGGCGGCGCAGGCCAGACGGCCGGGCAGATACGGAGAGAACTCGGCGGCATAGCCGTGGCGGCCCGGCACCCGCAGCGTCCGCGCAGCCCCGCCGCGCACCGCACTCATCCCGCCCGCCACCTCCGAGCCCAGCAGTCCTGGCCACGGAACCTGTTCCGCGTCGGAGGCTGACCGCCGAACTCAGCAAAGTTAGGTGCCCCAGGAAGACGAGGCGGAAATGAGGACACCGTGGCCCTGAGTGCTAGATTTCGATTGGTCAGCAGAGGAAGGGTACAGACGCCCCGGTGAGCCATTTTTGTTTTGGGCACAACAGACTGCGCCAGTTTTGACAAGTTAGATGAAAAGGGCCACGCTTCTAGGATTAATGGTTCTGACAACTTTCGGTCTTGCATATTAATCGCCACTGCGGAGCTATTTGGTTTTTTCAATTAACTCACTGCACTTTTGAAAAACTGGCATTAAGAAATGTTCCTGATGATTTTACAAAAATGAGGCAAGTTAAGGCAAACTCCGAAACCGTGCGGCGAGTCCAAATGGCAATTGCGTACTGCGTTGCTGTAAGTAACACAGTCAGATCGGAGTGAAACCAACGACGAAAGCAGTTTTTTTCTTTTAATTCTCAGTATAATAAGTGCTCAGATGCTGGGGCTAGTGAAAGAAAACTAAGACTTATTCAGTCAAGTCAAACATTTTTGGAGACTACTTGGAGACTCCAAGACTACTTGGAGGGTGACCATATATAATTTATCTGCCAAACAAGACGCCTTTGAGAGGGTAAGAAGGTGCAGCTGATAATTAAGCATGGTCCACGGATATAAACCTAGTCGTATGGTCAGCTTCACTATACTCCAAGTAGAGTGACAGGCACTTGAGCTTCAAAGGATGATTAAAATATAGTTGTGCCATCAAGAGATAAGTCTAGTAGACATGTAATTAGTTAAGAGAATCAAAATGTGGAAGCTGGCATGAGAAGTAAAATGGGAATTTTTTAAAGGAAATTGTCGGTCCTGGAGGCTGGGAAAGGAGAGAGCTTCACAAAGGAGGTCATCTTTACAGTGAAGGCACACAGATGTGTAGGTTTTGTGTTTTTTTCTTTTTAATAAATAAGAGATGGAGGTCATTATAGGAACAGAAATAACATGAGCAAGCCAGATGTGGTTGCCAGGACTCAGTCTCACCAGATGGAAGGGATATGGTGAAGAGAATATTGGGTGGAAGGACTAGAGTGTTGTATGGGGGGTGGGTCATTAGGGCAAAATAGTCTTGTGTGTCATGCCAAAGGAATCATATTTCTCCTGCAGTTTAAATAATCACGAATCAGGGCCTCTCCAGTGGCGCAGCGGGTTAAAGCCAGTGCTGTGGAGCTGTCTCAGCTTCGACAAGAGTTTGATGCCCAACCCCAAAGATTCCCACATGGCACAGCTGACCTCTCTTGCCTTGCCTGCTGCTCTCCTCAGCGGTGTATTTCCCTCCATCTGCCTGTTCTGCTCCCCACTGTCTCTGGTGAATCCTGTCACCGCCCCACACCTCTGGCCTGCACCCCAGCTTGTATGCATAAAATAAATTTTAAAAATATCTGAAATAATCAGGAATCATCAAGTTTTCTAATATGAGAAATTAAATATTTTCACTTTAAAAGGTCTTGTGGAAACACTAATCTGGAGGACAGAGGTTGGAGTTGAAAGCAGTTAAAAACACTTCAATAATTCAAGCAAAAGATAAGAACTGAAACAAAGATGGTAATAGGAGGGAGAGTAAGAGTCAAATGAAATTTTAAGGCAGTGACACAAAGTCCATGATATGTAAGGAATAGGGAGGAGACAAAATGACTCCCAGATTTCTGACTTAGGTGCCTGGAGGGAGGCAAGGAATCCCTCACTGCAATAGGGACTATGGAAGGAGTCAGGAGCTCAGAAGAGAATTCTTATTTTGCAAATAGATATCATTTAATCTGTGGAAAGGACTTTCCTCCTGAGTGTAGAAGCAGACATCATGCTGCATATGCCTCCTCTCATCCCTAACCCTCATCAGCCTCAAATTCTTGCCATCCTCAGACACCTGAGATGGCACATAGATGCCTCATCACCTGGGCAGCATTCCTCACATTTCAAATCCCCGCCTCATAATCTCATTGGGTAATTTTTATAATGTTGATTCTTAGAGCACGTCATGAACATATTCACTCAAAATCCTGGGGGAGGGAGGCCCCTTTTAGTTGGCTAAAGCATAGAGAAGAAACACACATTTGCAGAGAAGTGCTCAGTGCTGACAGACATGACTTGGGCAAGGAAAGCAAACACTGGTAGGTAAGGAAAGAATATGCTCCAGGCAAAACATACTGGAGCTCTTAAGATGTCCTAAGAGGTACCATCCTGCACAATGGATACCTTATTTGAAGACCTTATGATTGTGAGGCGTCTTCCTCCTGCACCCGAAGGAAATCACAAGAGATGAATTACTCTTTCAGCAAAATAGTTGCCAACACAGATTCCGGAACTAGGCGCATGTTGAATTATTATAGATTATAACTGAAAATTGAATTTCAACTCTATACTTCATTTTTATTACCATATAAACATACAACATGTAAGACTTCCTTCAGTCATCTCAGGAGTTTTTACTTGTGGAGGGGCATTTTTTGTTGTTCTGTCTTCATGTTCTTTGTGCTTGTGTAAAACTGAGACCCAAGTGCAGTCAGTGTCACTTCTCTTCCATCCCCCATATGCTCTTTTCAGGGGTAACACATGATGGCCAATGAGTTCCTGAATCTGTGTCAATATAAAGTCTATAGCCCCTCAGTTTTTCAGAAACACACAAATTCAATTCCAATTTAAACCCCATTATCCTGACTGAATAAGCACAGAGTGAGGCCTCACATTCTTTAAACTCATCATAACAAAGAAAAACAGCAAAACCAATTAGTCACCCATGAGTGTGTGCACCTGCAAATAAAGTGGATATTACTAAACCTATCCCCAAATTTTCCTTCTGGGGTAGCCACTACGTGTGAAAAGCCTTAAGGAAGACACATCTAGTGAGACCATTTTATTTAGCGTTTTAATCACAAATCGTCAACATCAGTCGAAATTAAATAAACACTTAAAGCTCAAGAAAAGTTTTAGATTCACTGAAGGATAATAACACATAATGGTAAAGCCTGGAATACTTGACTGGGCCAGAAAGTAAGGGAGGGAAAGAAGAAATTATGAATCTGAGGAAAGGACACAGGAACCTCCTGGAGGTGACTCACCCTGGTCAAATCTGTACCAACTAAAATATTGATAGATATAGACTATCGCTTTCTGAACAAAACACTAATCTATGAAATGATGCTGATGGAGGAGATAGAACTTGAAAAAAGAAGAATCACAAGACAAGAACCTGCCTCACACAAGGAGGTGGGCTGGAAGGAATGAGCATGACCATTTACCCAGTGATAACCAAAAATCCTCAGGAACCAGTGCCTAAGGCTTAGCTAAAGGTGAAAATGTGGAGACTGAGCCCATTGTGGAATCTCAAGTTCCCTTTCCAGTTCTGGTTGGTTGTTCAGGGTCAGCAATAGACAAGCCATCCATGGGGATGAGCCCCCTCCTGACTGAAAGAGGACTATATCAACGCAATCCCCGCACTGGCTCGGGGCAGCATCTGTCCTACCCACCTGTGCCTACGCAGGTGTCCTTTCTACCAACTCTGTCCCTCTGCAGGACAGCGGCCTGCCTGCCTGCCTGCCCGTGACCTGTACCATGCCGGGTCTTCTCTTCACTGACCTCCCTCAGCAGAGGCAGCTCTCCTTAGGGCTGCCTTCCTGCAACCATGTAGGCCTCTCTCTTAGCAAACCTGTCGCTTTGGGGTAGGCCTTCCTGCCTGCTTATGTCTACGCAAGCGTCCTTTACTTCCCTGTCCCTTTCCCTAGTAAACCTAGGGAATTCCTTTTTTTTTTAAAGATTTATTTATTTATGCATACAAGCTGGGGTACAGGCCAGAGGCGCGGGGCGGCGAGAGGGTTCACTAGAGACAGTGGGGAGCAGAACAGGCAAATCGAGGGAAATACACTGCTGAGGGGAGCAGCAGGAGAGGCAGGAGAGGCAGGAAAGGCAGGAGAGGTCTGCCTCGCCATGTAGGAAACTCCCCGGCCTACAGCTCCACAGCGCAGCGCTTAACCGCTGCTCCACCAGGGAGCCCTAATAAACCTGTTCTTTAAGTATAGCTAAGTCTCTGTCTCCTGGAGAAATTCGCCGCATGCCGCTGAAGGGGATCTCTGGTGAAACCTTTCCCAAAGTGAACCCAAAGACCCCGTTCTCAACCCCAAAAACGACATCATCACTAATATAAATAAATAATGGGGGGGAAGGCAAAATTTTTCCTTACAGTAGAATTCCCAATAATATAGAAAAAATGCTGACATTAAAGTTAATCATTTGTCGATGCCCATAGTAATCTTTCTTTTAGGCAAGAATTGTTAATAATTGTTAAAATTAGTGGAAGCATAAAGAGAAACAGGCTATTTTTATAGTCTCAGAGTGTCACCCCATAAGCTCCTTTTTAATTACAAAGGAAAAATTAGTAACTCTACAATGAAGGGAACTGGCCACATCCCTTTGAGCAAGTGATTAAACCAGTAATCACCACTAATAGTTCAAATCAACTTCCTGCACGTTCTGATGTGATGCACCAGGAAGAACACTCCACATCTAGGATGGTTCTGCCCAAGTTGCATAGCCTGAGAAGTGCAGATCATGAGGAACCATCAGACAGACCCAAACTGAGTGTCATTCTACCCAATAACTAGCCTGTCCTCTCCAAAAACATCACAGTAATAAAAGACAAATACTGAAGAACTGCTGTCAATTAAAGTCTACTAAATACATTGCACTAATGCAACATGTGATCCTGAATTAGATCCTGGGGTACAGGAAGATTTCCTTTTCCTATGAAGGACATTAGAGGACAATGGAAAAGTTGGAAAAAAAAAACTCTATAGCTAAGTTAATAGTTTTGTATTTATGCTAATTTCCTGGTTTTGATCTCTGTAGTTTGTTTATGTGATACAGTGATCTTGCTTTTAGGATATAGCTATCTCAAGCACTTAAAAAATTATATAGGTAGGTAGATAGATAAAACAAATGTGGTAAGATGTTCCTACTTGGGAATCCGTATGAAGGGTATACATACTTTGAACTATTTTTGTAACTTCTGTAATTATTTAAGTTTGTTTTTTTTTTGCAAAAAAGCTGAACTTTTGGTTTCTAGTTCTATAAGTCTACCTGAAGATACTACTCCATCCTAACAAGTAAAAAGATGAACGGAATGAAAATTAACATGTCTCCTTGGACCTGTAAAGAGAGAGATATACATAATGCTCACCTCTGCCTTCAAAATTAAAAGAGACAATGATTACAGGGAGTAGTGACTGGCTTACCAGAGTAGAGACTCTCGAGCAAAAGCTGCCACAAAAAAACCAGTGGGCAAAATTAAGAATTAAGGGGCCTCCCTGGTGGCGCAGGAGTTAAAGTCTCAGCGCTATTAAGCTATGCCAGTCACAGCAGTATGAGTCCCAGGCCAGAGAACTAACCCACATATGGTGTAGCAGACCTCTCCTGTCTCACCTGCCGCTCCCCTCAGCAGTGTATTTCAGTCAGTCTGCCTGTTCTGCTCCCCACTCTGTCTCTGGCAAATCCTCTCACCACCCCCTACTCCTTCACACAGATAACCGCCCCCACCCCGAACCTCTGGCCTAGACCTCAGTTCTTGTATGTACAAATAAATAAAGTAAATCTTAAAAAAAAAAACTGAGAATTAAAATCATCAAAGGGACCCAGACATAGATGCAGACCCACAATATTGTGAGATTTACCTCAGGCCTTTAACCAGGTCTCCACAGTAAATATCCTAAAAAATCATCTTAAGACCCCGTGAAGGGGAGGGAAGAAACCATTTTGAAATATGCCAGAACACTCTGTTCTTCATAACAAGGCCTGCCCTCAGGAGAAGCTAGTTAACTAGAAGGTAACCAGCCCAGGTTTTATCAGCATTTAAGTGACCTGGAGGAAGGGAAATACCCAACTCCAGCCCATTCTAGACATCCACCCTTGCCTAAGGGGAGAGGAGTACAGGAATACTGAGAAATACTTGTGAATTTCATAGTCCACAGAGGTAGGCTCACTGAGGACTGAGTTCTAATCATAGGAATAGAGAATGCTATTCCTAAAGACCTATGTACTGCAGTTCCTTTTCATCAGGTACATAGTGTATAGCTATCAAGAAAAAAAAAATCACAAAGCACACCACAATTTAAAGAGACAGTGCAAGCATCAGAACCAGACAAGGAGGGAAGTTGGAATCAACAGACAGGAAATTTAGAACAACCATGATTGCTATGTTTAAGTCTCGAATGGATAAAGTAGAGAGCATGCAAGAATGGATGGGCAACATAAACAGTAATGGAAAGTCTGAGTACTAAAAAGAACTGGTAGAGATCAAAACGCTGTAACAGAAATAAGGAACATCTTAGAAGAACTTATTAATAGGCTGGACACATCTGAGAAAAGAATCTCTACTCTAGAAGCTACATGAATAAAATCTTTGAAGAACAAAAAGCAAAGAGAACAAAGACTGAAAGAAATAGAATATCCAAGGACTATGGGACAACCACAAAAGGTATATGTTATATAACAATATAGGAATTCCAGAAGGAAGAAAGGAACAGAAAACAATACTTGAAATCATGACTGAGGATTTCTCCAAACTAAAGTCCAAACCACAGATAAAGGGAGCTCAAAGAATAACCACAGGATGAAAGCTAAAAAACCCCACATAGGCATATTATTTTCAAACTACAGAAAATCAAAGATAAATTAAAATCTTTGAAAGATGTCAGAGGGCAGAGAAACACCTACCAAAGAGGAGCAAAGATTACATCTGGCTTCTCAGAAAGCATGCTTGCTAAAGGAGTGCAATGAAATAGCTTGTGCTGTAGGAGAGGGAAAAACCAACCTAGAATTCAGTACCCTGTGAAATTTTCCTTCAAAAATGAAAGAGAAATAGAATTCCTCAGAAAAGCAAGGATTAAGGGAATTTGTTGCCAGTAGACTCGCTTGTAGGAAATGTTAAAAGAAGTTATTTTGAGATGGGGGTGGATAATAGAGGTGGATTTGATCTGCAAATCATATTTGCACCAAATACTGCAGCTTTCTTTGCTTTGTCCCTCATTTATTCTTTCCTAGACAGAATTCTAGGTTTCTGAAGCTAGAATGGGGACAGGAATGTTATAGTACAGAGAAAATCTCAAACTTTTGCTTCAGAATACCTATTAATATCTCACAGGATGCCTGTGCTCTGTAGAATGTTTTGGGGAAGACTGTCTTTAGTATTACCCATGGATAGTTCACCTGTATCCTATCTAGGGACATAAGAGGGATTATTTAGAGATAAGCAAAGTAATATATATGAAGAAGAAAAAAAAAAACCCTCAAAACTCAGATCTACATAAAGTATGGAAGAGTATAAGAGAAATAAGTGAAGGTAAAAAAAAAATTTTAATCTCTTATTTAATTCATCTAACAGGTAAAAGTTTGTTCAAAATAACATACCAACAATGTCAATTGGGCCTCCCTGGTGGCGCAAGGGGTTAATCTCAGCACTATGAAGCTATTGGCAGCCACTGCAGCAGGAGTTCAATCCGCTGCCAAGGAGCTAACCCATATGGCATAGCAACCTCTCCTGTCTTGCCTGCTGCTCCCCACAGCAGTGTATTTCAGTCAGTCTGCCTGTTCTGTTCCCCACTCTGTCTCTGGTGAATCCCCTCACCATCCCACACCTCTGGCCGACACTCTAGCTCTTATATACATAAACCAATAAATCTTAAAAAAAGCAATGATGTCAATTATGTGTGTTTATATTTGTGACCTGACTATCAGTATTAACTGAAATAATCACCACTGTGTAGCATGTCAAAGAAAAATTTATTAAAGACATTTAGGGCAAACTGAGGATTTTAACCTAAGAGACAATGTCACATTTCTCTGACTGCTGGTCCCTCCCTTCAAATATTCTCATGTCAGTTATATAAAGTCTCTACAGGTGCACAGAAGGAAATACATAATTTTTCTAGAACAGAAATGAAAGAGGCATCTGGTTACATTCTGGTTAATGGGAAATGGAGGAATGTTATACATAATACCAAATGTGATCTCTTATTCTGCAGAGTCAGACTTTGTGGGACTAGCTCAAGAATTAAGACTTATAAAGTTTTCTTTCTACTCTAGGGGGTGTTTTGGCAGACATGAAGGCTGGGATGTGTACCTGATCTCTGTTTCCTTCCTCCAGAAACTCGAGACCTGGCAAAGGGTGTGGTGGCCATCGTGTGTGGATTTCACTTCATGGCACTTCACAGCAAAGCAGTTATTTCTTTCTTTGTGCTGACTCAATCTGCTGCAGTCACTGATTCAGTGGTTTTCCTGAGCAGAGCGGTCTCTAATAAGCAGTAGGATTTTTCTTTCACAATAGCAAATAATACAAGGGTGGGGTTACATAATTTATTATAAGGTTTCACGCTATTCGTGAAATAGCATCATGTTTGAAAGTGAATTTGGATTAGCTTATAAATGTTCAAACTCTTTAAGAACTTCAAAAAATGGTAAAATAAAGAAGAATCAATATACTAAGGAAGGAATAAAAAAAGAATCACATAAATGATCAGTTAAAACCATAAAGGGCAGGGGGAAAAGGAAGACAACAATTAAAACAAACTAGAGCAACAACTAGAAAACAGTAATGAGTATGATAGATACTAATCACTTTGAATATTAATGGTCTAGGTACACTTATAAAAAACAAATTGAGTGAATTAAAAAAAACAAGGCCCAACTATCTATTGTCTACAAGAAATTCAGTTTAAATATAAATATACATATTTATTAAAGGTGTATGGGTAGAGAAAAATATACTATGCAAGCAGTAACCAAAAGAAAGGAAGAGTAGCTGTATTTATTTCCTGTGAGTAGATTTCAAAGCAAAGAATGTTAACAGGGAAAAAGGACATTGCATAATGATAAAGGGTTAATGTTCTACGAAAGCACAACAACCCTTAATGTGTGTGTGCCTGATAGCAGAGTGTCAAACTATATGACAAAAATTAATAAAATTGTAAAGAGAACAAGATGAATCCACTCTCACTTCAGCACTCCTCTATCAGAAAAGAACAGGTTCAGCAGACAGAAAATCAGTAAGAACATAGTTGAACTCAGCAACACCATCAATCAGCTGGAAAAAACTGATGTCTATAGACTACTTCATCCAAAAACAGCAGAATACATATTCTTCTCTAGTTCACATGAAACATTCACAAGATATGATATTCTGGGTCATAACACACTGTAATAAATTCAAGATAACAGAAATAATACAATGCCTTCTCTCAGACCACAATGGAATTAAGTTAGGAAGCAGTAACAGAAAGATAACTATTGAAATTAAACGGCACACTTCTAAACCAGACTTAGCAGAGCCTAACTGACCTAACAGGGGCCGGAGAAGAAATAGTGAGATAATTTTCTAAATATTTTGAACAAAATGGAAATGAAAATGCAAATTGTTAAAACTAGTTGAATGCAACAAAAGTAGTGATTATAGGAAAAGCAAAAATTGAATGAAATAGAAAAGATGTAAAATTAACTACCTAAGTTTTCACATTGGAAAACTAGAAAAAGAAAAGCAAATTAATTCCAAAGTAAGCAGAAGAAAAGAAATAATAAGAATTGAGAAAACACCTAGAATTCAATAGGGGGGAAAAAAAACAATCAGTTGAAACATGGGCTTTGAACAGGCACTTTTCCAAAGAAGACACACAGATGCTTAACATGTACATGGAGAGATGTTCAACATCACTAATCACCAGGGAACAAGTCACAACCACAATGAGATATTAACCTTACACTTGTTAGAATGCTATTATCAGAAAGACCAGAATTAACAAGCATTGGCTAGGATGTGCAGAAAAGAGAAAGTAAATGTAAACTATCGGCTGGAATGTAAATTGGTGCAGTCACTATGGAAAACAGTATGGCGGTTCGTAAAAAAATTAACACTAAATCTAATTACCCTATAATCCAGCAATTTCACTTGGTTCATTTGGTTATTTAAAATGACTGAGATGTGGAAACAATCTAAATGTCCACCAGCGTGTGAATGGATAAAAGGCATGATATATCTACACCATGAAATACTGTTCAGCCATAAAAAAGAAGGGGATCTTGCCATTTGCAACAAGATGAATGGCTAAGGGCTAAGTGAAATAAATCAAACAGAGAGTGACGGATACCATGTGATCATATGTGGGACTATAAAACAAATAAACAACCACAACAACAATAAAGACGTTCATAGATACAGAGAACAGATTCATGGTTGCCACGGGCGTAGGGGTTGGGTGGGTGGGTGTTGGGGGGAGGCAGTGAAATGGGTTAAGAAAGTAAAAAAATACAAATTTCCAATTATAAACCACAACTGGTTTATATTAGGATATAAAAAGTCTTATTTTTAAAAATCTGGTTCACTGAAAACAAACCTTGGCAATTAATGTTCTTGAATAAATTAGAGAGTTTTAGAATTTAGCTTTATTTTCCACTATCCTTCAGAGAGAAGATGTTTAAGAAACCAAAAATCAAATAAAAATCTCCCTTCCCCCATCTCACTAATTTGGATTGTTTACAGATTTCTTCTGAAATATTCTTTTGTTTCCTACACCCACAGACCTCTCTGGGTGTTCTTTAATGCTGCCCCCTACGCAGAAGTTTTTGCCTTCTTATCCCACAAGCCAATTCAATTCTCTGTCCTCTTTCCCTCAAGTTTGAATAGTTTCGGAAATTCTAACTCTTCCCTAAAACTTTACTTCCAAATTTGAAAAAGCATGCATCTAATATGGTTATTAAGAATCACCACTGCTTTTCTTATTTTTCCCTTTTTGGGGGAGATTTACAGGTCACATCTTTTGTGCAGCAAATTTAATGAACAAGATATTTACAAGGTAATGATTGTTAAGGCATGTTTTTAATACAAAAAGCAGTCAACTGAATATCAAGAGTCCCTCCTTTGTGTTTTGGGACATGTTCTTTATTATTTTGGTGCTCTGTTTTTCTCATGGTGAAATGAATATGCTAGATAAGATCCTTTTATCTCATATCAAGCCTCCAAGATTTGTTATGTAGAAGTTACTATACTTAAGGTTATTTTTCTACAAGTGAAGACCACCAGGTGTTAGCCAACCTTTATCTCAATACTTCAATTCCAAATTTCATGGGCAACAAAGAACATTTCCTTTTAGTGCTGAGCTGATGGGTGGCATCAGAACCCAAACTTCAGTTCCAAAAGTAAATGTTGCTGAAAAATTGCTCCTCAGGAAGTGCAAAGTTAGCAGCCCCACAGCATTAAAAGAGAAGTTGATTGACTTGAATTGGTTTTCTTTAAAATCTTACTATTAGTTATTAAGATCCACATCTAGGTATTAAGGATGCATCGTTATATGTCAGTATGCCTGAGTTTGGAAAAACGAATACAATATGTGGAAGTTTTCTTGTGGGTATATTTTATGATAGAAAAAATTAATACATTAATTTTTTAAAATTATTTTTAAATTAACACATCAATACACATGGTTTAAAATATTCAAAGGAATATATCTGGGAAGCAAGTGTCCTTCTCACTCTGCACCCTTAAATTTTTCAGTGCCCCTCCTCAGAGAGGAGGTTATGTTTACCGAGAAAAAAGCCAATGTGTAGGACAGTGTTTATAACACACCACCATTTCTGTTTTGAAAATGTGTGTATATGGCCAGTTTGTAAATTCATAAATTTTTTCTGGAAAGAAACCTAAGGAAACCATTAATATTGGTTGCCACTGGGAGGAAAAATGGAGATAATAGAAGATAAAAGAAAATCAAGTCTCATTAGTCACTGCACCATTTTTGTCTTTTCATTTTATACCTTATGTATCTGTCGATTAAAATTTTCCACAATATACCTTAGGGATTATTCCATATTCACACATATTTCTATTTCACGCTTTTTAACAACACAAAGTCTTATCTGTTTGAAATTACATATATTCTGTTTTACTCATGGACTTCTAGCCTCTAGAACTGTCACAAAATAAATGTCTGCTCTTTATGCCACCCAGTCCATAGTATTTTGTATGGCAGCCTGGCGGGAACTCCCCCTTTGTTAGGACAGCTGGGAAACGTGCTGTTACCTTTGTTATGGTATGTGCTTTTTTTCAATCAAATTTTTTCTCAGCCAAGGAAAAACAAAGATATAGACAGTACAAATCCAGAAACCTTTCAAGAAGTTAGTGATTACTCTAGCAGTTAAGTGAACTGCTGTGACAGTAACTGAATTTAGTCAGCTTGTTTTACAAATTAGAAAACTGAGGCCAAAGAAAGGACATCAACTCCTTAAAGACAGTATGGAATCAAGTGCCCAGCACTCTTACCATTCCACCCACTGCATTACAGCCACAGGTCTTTTCCATTCCTGGGGTTTTAAGGAAAAAAGGAAGGAGAGGCTGTCAACTCTCACCCCCTGCCATGTCTCTAAGAGACCAAGGGCTTAGGGACACGGAGTATTTTCCCTAAATCCAAAACAGGATCTCTCAGAGAAGTCTTTTTTCCCTCTTATTTATAGGAAATTAGTAGAGATCTTTTTGGTTCAGTTTATGAATACAGTAAGAAATGTGCAAACTATTTTGAGAAACAAGAATAATGGATTTCACTCAGTGAAATAAGTGGTAGGCCAAAATTCACATTCTTTAAACAAAAACAGTCTAGATGGGATAACCAGTACTCTAAAAATTTTAATTTGGGTAGAAATCTTTTATTTAAAGTTAGGATTTTTAGATATAATTTTTTTACAGAGCACTGAACAGCAACTCCAAAAGTGTTATGTGTGTGTATGTTTATAAGTCATGGTTCCCCCACATGAAGCTCTAAAAATTCTTCTTAAACATCTCTATCTATTATCTATATATTTACAGGTGGACGCATATCATGCACACACACATACACACCCACACACTTTGTTGAAGATTAAGGTACTTGTGACAAAGGCCATTGCCTAGCCAATATCATCCCATCTTCATTCCTGATAATAAAACCCCTAAATTGTGTTTGCATATATGTGCCCAGTTTTAAATATACCTTCCAGTCTCTCTGGCAGATATCCCTTCCCTAAGTGGACATGGTTGGTTTCCAGGAAGGCTATTTTAGACGAATCAACTAGCATGTTGGTGTAGCGGCAGGAAGGGCACCGGGCAGGTTCACTATGATCCGAGCAGACGGGTAAAGGAGGAGTCCTGGAGCCCTCGGTGATTTTTCAGGGTTTTAATTATCTTTCTGTATTATCTGTACAGAGGCAGCTAGGTACAGGGCAGGCAGTGGGCCTGGGGGGGGGGGGGGGCCAGGAAGCAGGCAGGCCTCCTAACCCCCAGCAAATCTTCACTGTCTCTGGGCTCTCTGGCGTTCTCTGCTGCACCCCGCCGGCTCGGGGTCCTCAGCCTCCACGCTCTGTTCTCTGCTGCCACCGCTGCTGCTGCCTCATCCTCTGTGATGCCACCCTTATTATGCTCAGTCTCTCCAGGCCCAGGTGTGCCCACTCGCGCATGCCCACACCCTATTTCTGATGCCACCATCAGGCATGCTTGCAGGACCTCAGGGGTCCATCGTTAATACTAATGTCAGTAGGGTGGAAAATCCTGATCATTCTTTCATTTCCCCTACAGCTGATATATATTTTGTCTGCACTCCCCTCATTCCTGCTGCCTGGAACGTGAACATGAGGACTGGAATATTGCACAACGGTCATTCTCTGACCATGTGATGACACAAAGGATAAAGCTATGAGATAGAGCCAAGAAAAGAGAAAGAGTGAAGGAATTATAGTTCTTGGAGCTCTGGACTAAGCCCGGGCATATTTTATATAAGAGCTGTTTCTATTTTTTGAACCTCAACTATTTTTTACTTTTATTGTATGTAGTAACTGGAACATATGTTCATGAGGTCAGGAATCTTCTCCTGTTATGTTCACTGACGTATTCCTGGGACATGACAGTCATTCAGGAACTACTGTTGAGTAAATGCTGTATCATGCAGATAAACTCTCACTATATTTTTTTATAACACTGAAAATGATAATCTGGAAAATTCTGAGTTTTTGCACTGCTAAATAGAGGTTAATAAAATATTGAAGTGAGCAAACTCAAAGCAGCTGCCACGTTGGCAAACAATGGTGCAGAAAGATTTATCCAATCTAGGCTAAAAAAAAAAAAAAGCACAAAATGGAAGAGAGGAGAATACAGGGGACCATGGAGATGGATCACGGGTGAATTGGTGGTGGGCTGCCCAAGGGGAATACAAAATGTAAAAGACATAAATAACAATAAAAAAAAAAATCTAGGCTAAAAATAGTGTGGGCTCTCTGGGAAGGACACAAGCACATTTCAGCTGGGGTAAACTGTTTATGGTGATTCTGACCACGGAAAAATTTCTGGGGGGCTCTGAGATACTAGTCCCAACTCATCTAGCAACACATGACCATAGCATTATAAAATATCTCACCCTATGAGTGAGGTTTTCCACACTACAAACGAATACTTCTACTCTGGATTTTAGGTACCTTTAAGTAAAGACCTGGTCTAATTTGTTCGTGTCTCCAGCACCCTAAAGAACGGCCGGTTTATAGTAAATCTTCCAGAAATGTTTGACAACATAATTAAATTGGAAATTCAAGGGAAAGGAAACAGGAAATATTCCTGATGTTCCACCTCTCCCGTCCTATATCTTTATCTTCTACATTTTCCCAACTGGGGTAAACTGTTAATGATGATTCTGACCACGGAAAAGGTACTTTCCAAGTGGAGTCCAGGTTTGCTTGGGATGTGCATGGAAGTAGAGTGAAGGGCTGCCTGAAATTCTGTTATTAGGAATGTGTTCCTCGTGAGTTTTTTAACTGATTAGTTGACCATTCCTCTTTTAAAGCAAATAGTCTAGAGGACAAAGATGATGGAGTTTTAATCTCAATTTGTCCCTTACTTCTCAATTCCATACTTTCCCTAGATTTTTGTTTTTTTCTATGCAAAATGGAAAAGCTTTGAATAGACAGTCATTTCCAGCGTGGAGGCCTTGACTGCTATAACAAGGTTAAATTACTTTAAGTACTTCAAAAGCCAAACAGGAAGTGTGTATTTATAATTTGCTGCAAAGACCAGCCTAAAAAAAAAATTCCTCTGTTGTTTTTAGTCCAGAATGATATGAATACCGAGTGATTACACAAGTCCTTTCGGCTTGTGAGAGTCCATAAGTGTGGGCTAATTGTCTACGTTGCTCATTTTATGTCACTCAACACTTGCTATTTTAGTTATAATTTCCTGTTAAAAGTATTAAAATCTTGTAGGAACGTAAAATAGTGTAGTCACTGTGCCAAATAGCATGACACTTCCTCCAAAAATTAAGCACAGGATTGTCATCTGATCCAGTTTTGCATATAGACCCAAAAAATTGAAAACAGGGACTGAAATGGATATTTGTATACCAGTATTCATAGTAGCATTACTCACAATGGAAAAAGGTGGAAGCAACTCAAATGTTTGTGGGCAAATAAATTGATAACTGTAAGTTGGAATATACATTAAAAGGAAGGAAATTCTGACACATGCTACCACACGGATGAGCCTTCGGAATATTACACGAGGTGAACTAAGCCAGTCTCAAAGGGCAGATACTTATGAGTCCACTTATAAGAGGTAACCAGAGCAGTCAAATCCATAGACACAAAAAGTAGAATGATGATAGCCGGGGTGAGGCATGAGGGCAGTAGGGAGTTAAGTTTCGTGGGTATGGAGTTTCAATTCGGGAAGGTAGAAAATTCAGCAGATAGATGGTGGTGATGGTTGTACAATAATGTGAATATACCTAATGCCATGGAACTATACACTTTAAGATGGTTTATATGGTAAACTTGATGGTATATTTTATCACAATAAAGAAAAGGTATTGATTCTTAACTAGAATGTTGGTCATAATTAGACCAACATTTACCGAGCATTTGAGTAGGAGAGAAAAAAAATCTGTGGGTGATTGATATAATCTGAGTAGAGCAGAAAATGTATTTAATCATTTTCCTTGGGTTTTTTGTTTTGTTTTGTTTTGTTTTTTAAGATAGAGTTGCTAAGAGACCGAGACTTAGAATCAGAGATTTAGGATTGAATCCAGACTTCGTACTTTTCATTTGTGTGATGAAGAAAGTCTAACCTCTATTTATGCACTTTCAGCTCTTGGGCAGGATTAATAGGTGACACTGCACGTGTAGACAGAACCCCTTGATTCTGCAGGGATGAATATGATAATGGGTAGTTTTATCCTACAAATGGATATTGGCTGCAGTGCATAAATGGTTGAATAAATGGCTGGCTCTTGTAGACTCAACATAATAAAATGGGGTATGATAAATTGGGCCCTTCAAGTCTCAAAAAAATCAAATCTCTCTCAAAGAGTTATTTATATAATTAAACAAGGTAATATGTCACTATAAACTCTAAATTTCTAGAGGCTATTATCTTCATTGTGTGCTTTCCAGCTTGGCTTAGGTATTAAACTTACTTCTTTATGGCATAAAACTTAACCTTACAGTTCCTATTTCTCATTTCCATCTTTTAATCTTTTTTCACTATCACCAAGGAATAAGGATTTCCCAGTGCTATTAGAACTGTACTAATTTTTGTTCATGAACACCCTATCAAACTTTAGAAAAATTAAAAACACATACACAAATTTTAAGTTACCCTCTAAAATGTTTTTTCCTAAGTTTCAATAGCTGTAAATAATGGAATTTCAAGAATGTTGAAAGATAAGATCATTTTAAAATTTAAAATATTTTATAACTCTTAAATATATCCAATGAATTATGGAACAATAGTCATATTAAACATCTAGTACTATACAACAAATTGTCCCTAAACTTAGTAGCTGGAAACAACTTTATTTTCTTTCTCCATGTCAAATCACTCACAATCTCATATAAGACCGCAACTAAAGGATCAGCTAGGGCTAATCTCATCGGAAGACTTAACCCAGGAGGATCTAGTTCCAAGTTCACTCACATAATTGCTGGCAGGATTTAGTCCTTGGGAGTTGTTGGACTGAGGACTGTGGGTTGTTGGTCCTTTGCTGACCAATGGCAGAGTCCTCCCTCTAGTTTCTTGCCAAGTAGGACACTCAGAGGCAGTTCACAACAGGATAACTAACTTCCCTCAGAACTGGGGAGAATAGGCAGGATGGGAGAGGAGAGAGAGATGGAGAGAGGAAGAGAAAGAGAAAGAAGGGGGGAAGGAAGAGAGAAAGAGAGAATAAAAAAGGATGAGAAATAAAGAAATTTGCATTTCAACACATTCACTGTATTCTCTTTGTTATAAGCAAGTAATAATATACAGGCTGTGCATTTATCACATCACTTCTGCTTTTACTATATGTTAGTATTACTTTAGATTTATGTTAATTTTGTATAATTTGGTAGATCATTTTGGGGGTCTAGGAATGCTCAAAATTTTTTCTATACAAAATTCATGGAAATTGCTTTTTCACTTTAAATCATATCAGTTTTCATAAGAATGCTCTACTTTCAGATAATGAGGAAAACCTTTCTTTTCCAATCCAAGTATTATTAATGTTACAAATTTAAGAACGCAGGAGAAATTAATGGCAGCAATCTTATGGAATTCATTCAAAAGCAGGTTAGACTCAGCAATTCCTTGCAGTCTAAAGTAGTAAGTTTAAAGTCCAGCAATCTCTCTTGATTCTATCTGCCCAGCCCCCAGCCCCCAACCCCCTCTCTGTTAGCCAACTTCTGCTAACTCTACTCCTCACTTGACAGGCCCAGATTTAAACCAGAGCAAGTTTTTCAGAGAGCACTATTCTAGATACAGTAGTCTTAGAATTATACAAAATCCAAGCCACAGTAGTCAGAGGTGTTATTCTCTGGCACTCTTCTAATTGCCTTCCATTTTAAAGAGAAGCTGGTGAAAATCTTGGCAAATGTTCTAGAAATAATATACTTATAATGATCAGGATGTGTGCCTTATGAAAATGTTATTCTCCACTGGAGTTTGTTCCACACACCTTAAATGGACTAAAGATACATCCCCAGGGGTCAAATGTACCAGAATATTCTTCCCTGTAGTCTATACCTTCGTATTTCAGAAATTAGGTATCAGTAGAAACCTAATCTACAGAGGGAAAAGAATAGTCTGTGTTTGAAATAAAGAAGCCCAATAAAACAGAAGGCAATGAGTCGTTGCTGGATTTTAAATATTCATAAACTTAAGAGTTTGGTTTATAGAGTGAAGTAATCTGTTTTACAAGTAAAAGTTTCTATCCTTACCAAATCATAAAAACATACTAGAAGTCTACTGAGTTGGAAATGGCATTCAGAGATCTCAGGAATCAAGAATGATTATCCGAGAGTTCAGAATTCCAAACATGGTTCGATTGAACTTAAGAAACTTTAATTGGTAAAATACGTGAACAAAGAAACTTTAATTGGTAAAATACATGAACAAAGAACAAAAGTTGATGACCTTACTTGAAATTGCTTTTATTCAAGAAGGGTGACTATGAATGTATAGGTAGGGAACTGAAAGTGGTTTGAAAAATGATATACTTTATACAAAATCAGTTGTAAGCTAACAAAAAAAAAAAAAAAGGAGGGGAAATTTAATAGACCACAGGAGAACATTAGGGACTTCAAAGGTAGGAAGTAGGCAAAAAACATCAAAGAAATCAAAAAGGAAAAATATGATAGTCATATATTGTCTAATTTTAAATAGTCTCTGGTTTTACAAAGATGGGACTCAAACCAACTACCTCCCCCACCCCATTTTTTTGATAGAAGAATGATTTCTGAAATTCATGATTTTAAAAAAATTCCAAATTTAAATATTTTATATTCAGAAAAATTTAAATATCTAAGGGATATAATACTCTACAATGAATTTGGGATATTTGCATTTTTATCTTAATTTTATTGATTTTTCTTTGTAATGACAAGTAGTTACTAAAGAACACAAAATTGGGAATTGGGACATGAAATATTTAATTGCATGCACAACATTGGAATTATATACTAAATTTAAAGCAAAGCTTATGTAAATATAATGAAAAACATGAGGTTTTCAATGAAGTGCATTATGCTTGAAGTGTGTAAATATTTGTGTATATTGTGAATTAGTTCTATCACAAGTTAGAAAAATTGAACAGTTCCTGAACACATAGAGAAATTTTTGCTTGAAGTTTTGGGTAAGGTTTAAATGTTTAGAATTTGACCCCTTTTTTGATATGAATGATTCTATCAATCAAAGAGAGGGAGAGAAATTTTAAGGAACTGGTTCACACATCGTTGCATTGTAAGATCTGACAAATTTGAAACACATCAGCATGAGCCTGACTAGAAGCTCAAATTCAGGCAGGATTTTTATGTTACATCCCTTTTTTTTAAAGATTTATTTATTTGTACATACAAGCTGGGGTGTAGGCCAGAGGTGTGGGGTGGTGAGAGGATTCACCAGAGACAGAGCAGGGAGCAGAACAGGCAGATTGACTGAAGTACACTGCTGAGGGGAGCAGCAGATAAGGCAGAAGAGGTCTGCTACACCATGTGGGAATCTCCCTGGCCGGGTATTGAACTCATGCTGCAGTGGCTCTGGACAGCTTCATAGTGCTGCACTTAACCTGTTGTGCCACCAGGGAGGCCTATGTTACATTCTTGATGCAAAATACCTTTCCCAGGAAACCTCAATCAAAATTTTAAGTTCTTTAGCTGATTGAATGAGGTCACCTATAACACATAGGGTGTAAAATATTACACATTCTACAAAACTACCTTCATAATTACATCTAGACTGGTGTTTGCTTAAACATGTGGACATTATAAACTAAGTTGACATATAAAATCAACTACTTAAGTTGACATATAAAATTAGCCAATACAATGACAAATTTAAGTAAATGTTATCTAGATAAAAGGATTATGCTCAGCAAAATAAGCCAGAAGGAAAAAGAAAAATATCGGATGGTTGTACTTATAGGAGGAATATAGCAGAACCGAATAAGGGATCAGGAAAAAAATAGTAGCACTAATAATAAATAAAAAAATTAACAGGCAACTGTAAATCAGAGATATTCTGCAGGGGTAGGGGAGAGAGAGGAATCAAAACAGGAAAGAAAAGAGCACAGGGACTATAGTGGTGGTTCAAGGGTGAATTGGTGGTGGGAATTTTACCAGGACTACACCTGAAAGGAGAAAGTATACACTGTACAAAAATGAACAATAACGTAAAAAATATATATATATATATAAATTTTTAAATGGTGATTTTAAAATTTTTTTCTTGGCCAGTTTTAGAGGTTTTTAGTTCACAATTAGGACAATATGTGCTTGTATTTTTTCAAAGGCCTCATAAATTGGAATTCTACACAAGACATAATTATCTATAATTAAAATAAAGGTAGCAGAGAAATATGTATATGATTTGGGCCTATACATCAAAAGAAGATTCCAGACAACTGGATGATAGCCTATAGTTACTTGTATCAATCTTTACTACTCATAATGGAATTTCAAGATACCAAGATTACCTTTTATCATTCTGGAAAATGAAAGACTGTAGCTGGTATAAAGTTATTAGTGAAAGAATAATTTGGATTTATAGAAAGCATATTTTTAATATAATAATAGATGAAGTAAATGTTAATACTTGGATAACTAACCAATGTTTAGTAAAGTTATAATAAAATTTAATACATAGATATACTTTGGTTCTCATACCACTAGGATCTAGCTGATAGACTACAAGATCAAATTATCCTACCAGAACACACATGTGAATTGTGCTCTTACAACTATGCATTAAGGCATTGAAAATAGAGCAGACGATGATTGGATAGCATTACAAAAAAACAGGGTTTCATTTTATGTGTGTGGATATCCATGTCCATATCCTTCTTTCGGACTCTGCCAACTTCAGTGAGTCCTAGGGGTTACAGTTCCTCCAAAATGAACAGTCCTGTAAAAATGTCTTTCACGATTTTTATGAAATGACACATGATACGGTGTATACAATTTACCAATGTAAGTTTGGTTTACATTTTTTGAAGTTGGGTTGCTGGGTCAAAGAATAAGAGTTTATATAACTTGCTAGATATTTCCAAATTTCCCTTTGCAGGTATTTTATCATTTTTTAAATTCTATCAGAAACAAATGAGTGCCTATTTTTTTTCAAAGACTTGACAATTGAATATGTTGTCAGAATTTTGTATTTTTGCTAGCATAGTATGTGAAAAGTAGACTACTAGTATAATTTTAATTTGCATTTACTTCATAAAGTATGTGATTGAGCAATTTTGTGGGGGGGAGTAAAAGATATCTATACTTTCATGTTTATGAATTGTCTGTTTTTCTATAGCTTATTTTTCTATAGAATATTTGATGTTTATTTTTAGGAACTCATTTATGAGATATGATGTAAATTGTAGACATTTTTTCCGGTTTGCTATTTGTCTTTCTAGTTTGCTTATGATGTCTTTTGCCATGTAAAAATATATTTATGTTACCAAGTTATCTGTTTCCTTTTTTACATTTGGATTTTGAGTCATAGTCCTTAAAGTTTTCCTCACGCCTAAGTTTTAACAGCATTTACCCATATATTTATTCAGTACTCACATAGTTTCATTTTTTAAATAACTAAATCTTATATCCATTTTGGAATTTTTCGTGGTGTATGGTGTGGAGGAAGAATCCAATTTTAACTTTTCCATATGGCTATGCAGTTATTCCAATACCACTTTAAAAAAATCCTTCTTTCCCAATAATCTAACAGGCTGTTTTTGTCTTTTACTAAATTTTCATATGTAACTGGATCTATTTTGGGATTTTTCCATTCTGTCTCATTGACTTGTCTATTTATTCATGAACAGCACTATTAATTTTAGAGGACTATGTCTCGTAACAACTGTAGTGTCAAAAAAAATAACTGTGATGCCTGTTTGGGACAAAGTCACAAGTACTGTTCCTATGGAGTAATGTCAATCAAAGCTCTGGTCTCTGAAGGCTTCTGGTTTCTGCTCATTTTCTGAGTTGGACCCCAATCTTGCATGGACACCATGAACCCCAATATGTTTGCAAAAAATTAATTTTCCTGTTACTTACACAGAACGCTTACTGTGGCTGTATGTATATCTTTTTCATAGTTTATCTGAATTTAAGGGAAGCCTTTAAAAGCAAGATTTTTTGCCCAAATGAAGAAGAAGTTTACAGTCTTGGGGATGGTGAGTATATGGGGACAGCATGGCAACATTAAAGAGATGAGGACTAGTCTGCCTTTCACAAAATGTGGAAAGCTATTTATCTGTATTGCAATTGCTTAAGCTTATTGGGAAAGAAAGGGAAATTTAAATGTTGGCAGCTATGCTTTTAGAGGGAGCAAACCAAGAGAATTCAAAATGAGTTTTTAAGCTAAAAATTGGGGGATATCATTATTCATTTATATGGTTTAATGTAAGAAGAACAATAGGTCAGATTTCTCTGCTTGCCTGAGGTGAATATTTTTACTCAACTTCAAGTTTATGACAATCTTTTTAAGCGTTGTGGTAGCTGAACTCCAGTAACTGCCCATTTTCCAGCATTTATTGAATCATATAAATAGTTTAAAAAATCTCAAGAATAAGACTGTTAGATAATAAAATTGCTCTATCAAATCATACATGTATATTGACAATTCCTGCTCTTAAACTTGTTTAAATAACATCTCTGGAGTTTGGGCTTGAGGGGTCTCTTACTCTGCAAAACTTGTCTCATGAATGTCATCTGTGCCCATGGCTAAGAGTCTCCATGCCAGAAGCTCGCTGAAGTGGGTGCAGGGAGCATTTGAACTACTGGATAGACAAGGCAACCAAGTTCCTTTTTGTAAGAACACAGATATCTCTTGGAGGATTAAGAAATCCAAAACATGGCTTTATATTAAAACGCTAACATAAGTTAAATATGAATGTGCTAATAAGTTAAATATGAATATGAAATCAATGGCAACATTTAAGTCAAAACAGGTATCAAACAGACCCAATGTTCAACAATATCAAAATACTTTAACATAAGTTAAACAATATTAAAACACCTTAACATGAGCTAAATATGAATATGTTAATAAGTTAAATATGAATATGTTAATAAGTTAAATATGAATATGAAGTCAATGGAAAACTTTAAGACAAAACAGGTATCAAACAAACCCAATGTTTATCCTTGTTGACTTTACTCTCGTTATTACCCAATACTTCACTCTCTCTGGCTTCTGATGGAAGCTTTTGTAAACAAATCTACTGTATGTTGCCAAAGCTTACAAATTTGATAGACTCAACTACTCGTCAATCTTCTTTTAATTTTAAGCAGCTGTTAGATGAATTGGTTGTTTATTCTCCCCTTAGAACAAAAGAAGCAGGTTTTTTTTATTTTTTCTGATGCGATGATCTTACCCCTTTATTGTAAGAGCAGTGGATAATGGCAGTGGTTAATAGATCTGGACTGGAACCCTGGTCTTGTTATTAACTTCTTGTCTGATACTGTATAACCTTTTTCCCTCAGGGCTCCTTGTCTACAAAGATGAGAGACTTTAGCTATGCCTATAAAGCAGTTAGCATTATTATTATTGTTAATCTTATATTATCATTATTTTTCATTTTCAACTGTAAATGGTCCTAAGATACTTTTGACCATGATGTTACTAGAAAATGAATTGTGCATCAGTTAGTGGTAGTAACTTACTTGTGAAAGAAAATGAGCCATTGTTTTATAGAGTTTCCCAAAGTAGTCTAGTTTCTACCCACTGCATTTCCTGAGAATTTTAATCTTTTTTTTTCTCTTTGTTTTGGTCCTTAGTTACGGGATCTCTCTCAGTGTGGGATTCTGGCATAAAATTCATGCCCTCTGTTTTGAGTATGACTACCTTGTAACTGGTGGTGTCTTTCCATCAGGGGACACAGGCTATCTGGTTCTCTCTTTGAAAGATGTTAGTAACTATTGATGATCTGGATCCGAACTCATTATGAGTCGCAAAATGGTGACATTCTAACTACCTCACACTCCTTATATGTATTATCTGAAATATTTCTATAAAGTTCCCAAATCGACTATTTGGTTAGCCAGTGGTATTTACATGCTTTACATGTTTCAATTCAACACAAGAACTAATATTTTCACTGAATACTTAAACACAGCACATTACTGCTTCTAAGGATTTTTGATCTTATCCAATTCAACACATTACTTTATGGGTAAAGAAACAGGCCCAAAGAGTTTTTCTAATTAGCTTTCTCTTTTCTAAAGCATATTGGTAGTTATCAGAGTCCCAACAAGAAACAGGATAATTTGAGGTGGGTTTATTTACAAAAAGACTAATTTCAAAGGTGTAGATGGGAATAAGGAAATTCAGTGGATGGTAGTGGATGGTGCAGATACTTCCTCCAGTGAAGGGAGTAGCTTCAGAGCTGTCATTCCTTCAAGGACAAGGTGGAAGACAGTTCTGAGATGCTGGAAGAAAGTGAATCCTGTAGGGCCTGCTGCGCTGAGATGAGCAATGACTTCCTGTTGAGGAACAGAGCCAGCCTGAGGTGAGTCATATGATCCCAACATCCTTCCTCCGCCAGATCCCCTGCTCGGACTCCCCATTAGCCAAACCCATTTGGCCCAGGCTTTTATTCATACAAATTAGTCTCCCAAGGCAGAGACTATGGGGATACAAATGCATGGTAGTTCTGGAGGGAAACCTCAGGAACATATGAATTCACTTACTTGTTCCTACCCTGCCATTCTATCATGTTTTCAAATGTTTACCTCTACCCACAGATCTTATATTGTAGAAATAATTCATGACCCCAGATGATGTTTGATGCTTCTGCAGGGAAGTCTGTTGAGTGACTGGAATTACTTTATACAATCTGGGAGTTCGAGACTGGTTTTCTGAGTTACTCAGATGTCTAGAGATAGGATTGCTTTCTACATAAGGGTTATTTTACTTCTAGTTCATCCTTATGTTTAGGTTATCTCATCTTTATTTTTGTCCTGCAAGGTGTTAAAAATGCAGTTCAGCCTCTCTACTATCTAATTCAGTTCAGATCCACAAAAATTGCCGGCCCAAAGCAGATCTTGCTGGAGGTTCACCCTCTTAATCTTTGTTCTCTCTTCCAGAATCTGGCCAGGTAGACCCTACTTGCCTCATAGTTCTTTGATGCCCACATATAGGTTTTGTCCAGCATTCTTAGTCTTCTTCAAAGAGAGGGTTGATCAGAATTACCTAATGTGTCACAAACAAAAGAAGCAATCTGTCGATATTTCTCCATATCTTATTGAGAGATGTTTTGTGCCCTTAAGGTTTCCCACAGTCTATATTTAAGTGGAAGTGGGGTGAACTCTGAATGAAAACATAATTTTGACTGATAAACTTCAGTTCTGCTGCCATGTCTTTTCAGTATAAATATGTCATGGACTCTGAGATTATATAATCCTATCATTTCCTGACTGATTTAATCTTGTCAAAACTTCCAGAAAAAACTAGCCATTTGTGTAGCATCTAAGCAATATTTCCTTGGGTTCCTTTCTCCCCCAGTGCAAAATATAACAATTTATTTGTTTACAATAAGAAATATAATCCCTTTTATTCCTCATATTTTTTAAGGTAATGTAACCAGAAGTATTGTATCTGATTTATATTATTTTAGATTACTCAGAAGTGCTTTCATTGAATTAATATGTAATATTATGTTGGCAGTTTTAATAAATATTACACATATATTTCAGTAACATATATAATTTTGTAGAAATTCATGTTCAATTGAATTGTATTGCCCAATGTCCTCTGTGTCAGACACTGTAGAATAATATTCTTATAGAATTCAGTGGCAGAGACAGTCATTAATATGAATATGTATACTTATATAGATTTTCTTTTTATTTTGAAAGTCAAAACAAATACAGCTAAATTTAATAATTGATTTAGCAATTATAAGTAATTATTCCAGATGCTTGATACCACTTTTGCTGGTTTTCTTATTAATTTCTAGTCATTTAAAATTACATTTACCTTGTTTTCATGTAGCTTGAAATATTTTTTGACATTAAGAATATGTTGTAGGGCCTCCCTGGTGGCGCAGCGGTTAAGCGCTGCGCTGTGGAGCTGTCGGCAGCGGTGACGCAAGTTCGACGCCCGGCCAGGGAGAATCCCACATGGCGCGGCAGACCTCTCCTGCCTTGCCCGCTGCTCTCCTCAGCAGTGTATTTCTGATCTGCCTGTTCTGCTACCCGCTCTGTCTCTGGTGAACCCTCTCGCCGCCCCACACCTCTGGCCTGTACCTCAGCTTGTATGTATAAATAAAAAATAAATCTTTAAAAAAAAATCCATTAAAAAAAAAAGAATATGTTGTAGGGCCTCCCTGGTGGCCCAGCATGTTAAGTCTCAGGCTATGAAGCTATCTGACACCACTGCAGCCCAAGTTCGATCCCCAACCAGGGGAGCTTCCCACATGCCGCAGCAGACCTCTCCTGCCTTGCCCGCTGCTTCCCTCAGCAGTGTGCTTCAGTAGATCTGCCTATTCTGCTACCCACTCTCTCTGGTGAATCCTCTCACCCCCCCCACACCTCTGGCTTACACCCCAGTTCTTGCATGCATAAATAAATAAATCTTTGAAAAAAAAGAATATGTTGTATTCTCACTTATCTGAGGATACAGAGAAAAAAGCAAACTTAGCTCCTAAAGCAAAACTAGCTAGCTAGAATATTCTCACCTATCTCAGGTTTAAGATCCACAATTTTGCCTTCAAGAACAAACATGAAAACCCAAAATAGGCAATACTTTTTCTGCTGTCCAGCACTACTTTTTCATATTAGAAAAAGGCATTCCGTCTACAAAGACAAATTGCAAAATCCTCTGGATGATCCAATCAAAAAAGGTTTTCATTCCCAAGATGAGCACTCAGAGGCATGTGTGGCAAATTGAGGTCAGGCGGGGTTCCAGCACATCCATCCCATGCCTGGTGCCCTTTGCCTGCACACAGGTCCCATATTTAAGTCAGAAATTGATGCATGTAAATTTATGTGTATTCAACTATCAGCGATGGCAATGGAGATTCATATGGCTGAAGACTAAGCAGCTTAATCATTGCCATTTAGGTAGGGAGAGAGCCTTGGGGCAAGAGAGGAAGTCTTTCAGCATTGCTTTGAGTGTGAGTGCCAGTCATCATTAACAAAGTTAGTACATCAATTCAATGTAAAACAAGCAGATGAAGTAAGACAAAAATAAAAATTGTGTATGAGAAAGGACTCTGAAATGTCCTGGGAGGGAAGCAAATGTGAAATTGCCTAAAAAGCTATGATTTTGTGAAAATAACTTTATATCTAACCCTTAAATCTTAACCTTATTTCTTTAAATCTTTAAACCTTTAAATCTTAAACCTTATTTCTGTAGCAAAGTGCCATTTGAGAATTAAGGTGCTTTCATTTTCCAGAGAGGTCCTAATAAACCTCCAGTGTTTATTGATTTTGATCAGGGTGAGGTGAATGGAAGATTATCTGCTCCCACAGATTACCTGCTTCCAAGTTGTTGGAAATATTAAAAGTTGAATATCTTTTAGGTCCCATCAATATTTTGTTTGAATATAATCCATGTTTCACAAACTATCTATTTTTCTAATGATATCAAGTCCAAAAGCAGGTTTGGTTCACATAGAGTCCAGTGGGCATGAAGAATATAAAGTTTCCTCAGTATAAATTTACTTCTGTCATTTCACACATCTTCAGAAAAATCCAATGTTACTTTCCCTCACTCAGTATGCAATAGGTGTATTTCCTTCCTTTAACTCTTTATTACTCAAATCTTTCATCTTTCCTTCCCCAATTTGAAGTAAATTGTGTTTCTTCTTTTTCTTCTTTTTTTCCCCATAGAACTCATTAATCTCAGTTTCAGAGCATGGGTAGTTCAAAAGCTTTCACTGATCTTCCTAACAGCATTCGGGAGAAGTTCTCTGAGAACTTACGCATCTGTTTTTTGCTGCCCAAATAAATAAATACTTTTCGATTGTTCTTAAGCAATCTAGGCATTCCCCCTTCCCTTTCCCGGTGTGATTAAAAAATACAGTAAGTCACCTAATTTCCTTCTTTGCTCTGGCAATGATTTGCCAAGTCAGGGGTATAGTCTTCTTTTTTACTGCAAGTATTGATGTGATGGTGGTGGTGGGGGGCGCAGTTGGGTTTTAAGATCTTAAAGCACTTGAAAGTCAACCAATTAACTCATTAATGACAACACAATGTACCGGAAATTTTTAAATGAAAAAATATCTAGGGCAGACCTATTAAATTTAGCCTACCACTTCCGGAGCGCCATTGTCATGAACAAAACCACCCTCCCCGATTAGGCCCCGGCTCCAGGGCGTAATTTAAAATCTTCCCGCCCCGCGCCACGCGAATCTCCCCGGGCCGCCCCGATCTGCGCAGCGCGGCGCGCGGTACCCCACTGCGCTGCCGAGCAAGACCAGCAGGGGCCGGAAGGGGGCGCCGTGGCGGCAAAGAACGTGCCGACGCCTCTCGGGCCGGCTCGGAAGACCCAAGGATTCGCTGGAGACTTTTTTGCGCCATCCTGCAGTCGCGCGTGTGGCGGGCTTTTGCCTACTCCAGATCTTCGAGGCGGCAGCGGAGGGCGCGCCGGTGACCGCGAAGAACCCTGGCCCCGCGCTGCGCTCGGGGCTGGGCAGAGGTCCGCGAGCCGCGGCGCGGTCGGTTTCGTCCCGACTGGAGCTTCCCAGCAGCGCCCTCCCCCGGGGCGGGCCCTGACTTTCGGTGCCGCGACGAGTGGGCGGCAAGAAGCCGGTGGCCGCCACGGTGAGACTCCGGAGGCGAGGCTGGCGCTGGGACGCCGCGGCCCCGGCGAGCCGTGGAGCAGCGAGGCCGGGGGAGGAGGAGGAAATCGAGCCGAGGAGAGGGAGCTGCCTCCGAGGGGAAGGCGGATCCTTTGGGCGGCAGCTGCCGCTGTTCCCGGACGCAGCCGGGAGCCTGCCGGCCTGTCAGGTGCCGGCCAGGTAGCTCCCCACCCAGAGGGCACCCTCCCCGGCCCCTCCCTGAGCTGCCGGCGCGGAAGGAGTCGGGGCTGCGCGCTGAGCCAACGGGTCGCACCGCACCCCGAGCGCGGCGCCCTTGAGCCGCACCGCGGCGCAGGTTCGCGAGTCGACTTGTCGGCCCGCCAAGAAAAGGAAGCGCGGTCCCTTCCCGCTCGAGCCGGCTCCCCCACCCCTCGTACTCTACACCCTGCAGCGGGCGAGCGGCGCGGCCACGGAGGCGCCGAGGAGGGGCGAGCCGCCGCCTGGCAGCGGCGTCCCTTCGGGGGAAAGGGCGCCCGAGAAGAGGCGGCGGCGCGGCGCTGAAGGCGCGACGCGCGATGGCAGCTGCTTAGCCCGGCGCGCGCGGAGCAGCCCGGAGCTGTGGCTGGCCAGACGGTGCGGCTGGGCCGGGGACCCCGCCGCCGCCCGGCCGGGAGAGATGAGCGCGGAGGCGGGCGAAGGCATCACTTTCTCCGTGCCACCCTTCGCTCCCTCGGGCCTCTGCGCCGTCGCCGAGGGTGGCAGCTGCCGGAGGGGAGGAGCGGCGGCGGCGGCCGAGGGCGAGGAGGACCAGCTACCACCGCCGCCACCGGGCAGCTTCTGGAATGTGGAGAGCGCCGCCGCCCCCGGCTCCGGCTGCCCCGCGGCCCCCGCTGCGAGCAGCGCCACCCGGTGCAGGGGCAACTCTGGTGGCGGAGGCGGCCGACGGACCACGGTGGCATATGTGATCAACGAGGCGAGCCAGGGGCAGCTGGTGGTGGCCGAGAGTGAGGCCCTGCTGAGCCTGCGGGAGGCGTGCGAGGCGGTGGGCGCCACCCTGGAGACCCTGCACTTTGGTAAACTGGACTTTGGGGAAACCGCTGTGCTGGACCGTTTTTACAATGCAGGTGCGTGTGTGACCCCCTCCCCCGTCCTCCGCGGTCACGGGCCACGTTTCCCGGGGCTGCCACAGGGAGAGGGGAAAAAAAAACATGTTTTTCTGGGCAACAAGCGTGCTTCCTACTTATTTACTTATTGCCCCACCTTAGGGGCAGCGAGCCGCGCTGCGTGACTGCTGCTGGCCTCTCCGCCCCTGGGAGCGTGTGCTGTGCGAGAACCTCTGTGTTTGTGCGAGAGACCCGCGCGCCACCCATCCGCCCGCGAGCCCCTTAAAGAACTTCTGCTCTTCAGCAGCGCAAGCTCTTTGCCCCAGTCTTCCGTTCGGTGTCATGATTTCTCTTTGCTAGGTTGACCCATATTTTCCTTCTGTATATTCCTACTATGGTTTCAGGTGACAGCCTCGTTTTCCTCTGTGTGGTTTGGGGAGTACAGAAGCCGTGGCCCGCGCCACGCACCAGCTGTACGCAGTGTGTCTCTGAATTTGCTTGTCATGTCGTGATCGTCCCAACTTTTTTACCTTAACAAGTTTAGTAGTTTGAACCTCCCATTTCTTAGCAATTTGAACTTGGGGGGTAATTACTTCCAAAAGTGATAACATTGCAGCTTACACTAACCTCATGTAATAGCTGTTAGGACTTCCATGAAAGAGCCGGGATGTTTTTTCATTACCCCATATGCCCTGATGGGCTGGAAGGTTTATAAGTTAAAATAGTTTAAAACGCTGATAATTCATCTTAATAAACTAAGACTAGGTTGACCATTAAAGTAATCCGTAGCATAAACCTTGAAAAAGATCCTGTCTTTTCAAACTATCACAGATTTCAGAAAATGTTGGGTAGTTCTGGTGATTGAAACAATTGGCTGTTAGCACAGGTTAGGAGTAACATGTTACTGAAATCACCTTTAGCACTCTGTACAACCAAAGTTGGGAATATGTACATATATTTTTATAAGTGAAGGTAGAAATTTTGATTTAACGGTAGTTTCAAATGATTAGTTTCTTGCATTTGTGATAACATAAAAGGTTCTATATTCAAGTCCTGTTTGCAGTTCTTGCTCTCTTCAGAACACCTGAAGTAGGCTTATGTTGGTTTTGGATTTTAGCCAAGCTGAATATTTTAAGAACAAGAAGAACTTCTTATTAAGGAAACCAAACTAAATAAACTAGGACTTTCTGGTTTTGGTATTTTTTACAGCCTTGGTCTTCATAACTGAATATAGATATATCTTGGTTCTTTGGGTGACTTGCCATAAAAATGACATAAACATAACTTTTCTAAAAACTGCAGCACTCTTATTTTTGGATTGTGATTTGCAAGAAGCTTCAAAGAACCAAAAGATATGTGAGGAAAACACCCAGTCAAACACAGAGCCTATTTTTGTTGCACTGATAGATTGAGTATTTTTTTATAAGGCGCTATAAAAATATCTTAAATTCTACACCGATTTGAAAGAAAGTTTCCTAACAGGGCTCACTTACTATTTATTCTCCAAAAATCCATCTCTGGGAAAGGGAAAGAGAAAGACTAGAAGGAACCTGACATTTGGACTGCAGCTCATTTAATCCTCCAAACAAGCCTGGGAAGGACATGCTTAATGAGCCTTTTTAGGTGAGAAGACCAGGGACTCAGGTAAAAACTGATCAGTGAGGATTCCACTTCAGGTGACTGACACTGAGAGGTCCTGCCTGACCCTTGCTGCCTCCATTGAACTGGACTGATTTACTCTCAGAATTAAGGGACACTCGCCATCTTGGAACCATGTGTCAGTGAGCCGGCAGGACCTTTTGAGCCTTTCAGGTGTCCTGTGAAATCCTGGGAGGGAGAGGGGAAAGACCAGTGTTTCCAGGTCAGCTCTGTCCTGAGCACTACTGCCCCCTGGAGTAGGCCTCTCTGCCTTTCACCTTGACATGAACTCTGAACCTCCCCTTCGGTATGAAGATGTGACAGAATGAAGATGGTACCTGTTGTGTCCAAACTCTGTTTTTCTAAAGTGAGGGAGCACCAAGCTTGCTGGTAGTAGAACTTTTCTTCTGATTTCTAAGACAGTGATTGCTCTTTCAACCCCTCACCCTTAATCCCCATTGGCAAGTTTTTCAAAACTTTGGTCGTATGGTAAATTGTAGATGTGCATGAGGTCTCTCTCACAACTACGCCACTTTGCCACCAAGAGCAGCCGTCAGCATTACCTAAACAGACGACTGTGGCTGTATTTAATGGACACAAATCAAATTTTATATAATTTACAAGATATTCTTTCCATTTTCTTAAAACCATTGAAATGTGTGAAAACCAAGCTTAGGGTATGAGATGTACAAAAGCAAGCCTGGCAGGGTTAGCCCCCTAAGTCTGCGCTGCCTTCTGTTGTCTGTCATCCAGTTCTGCTTTAAAGTAGAATCAATGTGATGTGTGGCGAGGGCCCTGTCCCTCAAGTTAGATCAGACTTTTTATTCTGGCTTTGCTTGGAACAATGTAATTGTGAGCAAGGCTTGCAAAACTGAGCAGAGGTAGAAGTGGAGAAGGAAATTAAATGAAGTTTCTAAGATGCCCTCATTTAATCCTATGAGTTTGTAAAGGCAAGGCAGCTTGATTTATAGGGACAGAGCATTGGAACAGGATTCTTTCCTCATTTAGAGCAAGTAATTTAAAACCCCAGAAAAGAGCGGACAGTTGGAATACTTTCTCTTTGAGATTCCCTCTAGGTCTCAAATTAGGTACTTTTAAACTACGTCATTAATACAAAATTGAACCATTTCAGTCCTTAGAAGTGAATGAACTGCTTCCATATATCATGTTCCAGGCCTGAGGAGTTTAGAGTTGGGGGATTTGGGGCAGGGGAGGGAGGATAGATTCAAAGGCTGTAGCTGGGCCCCTGTGAGGATCCCCTGAATGTCCTGGGCTCCTTGGAAGAACCTGTAGACAGACTTAAGGTGGGGAGGGTTCAGAGGAGGCCCCTTAGACTGAGATGGAAGTGTAAGCAAGGATGACTTAACAAGGATCTCAGTATTTTAAAGGGAATGCTGGTGTTGGAATGACTCAACTTACTGGAATGGGTATGAACCTAAAGTTTGGTTGCATTTTTACAAGCTCCCCTATCTGTGTACTGGTATCTATAAAGAATAGATTGATTGCAGTTAAAGGTTTTCATGTTTTCCATATTTGGGCTATTGTTTAACTGTAACCTGCTTGTTCTGTGACAACGCTTACCATTCTTTTATTCATTCCTCTTCTGAGGTGAAACTAATTTGCTGTCAAAGCTTTTATAAGAATTCATCAAGTTTACGTATGCAAGACTAGCAGCCAGAGTGGCAGGTGCCAAGCACGCCACCTCCTTTCCTGGTCCCTGCTTTGTAGATAACACACTTCTATAAAAATAAGAGATGTCAGTGAAATAGAGCTACTCCATTCAGGTAGACAGAGCCCTTCATTGGCAAGGTCTCAAAAACATTTTTTAAATGGACCCCAGTTCTGTGAAGTATAGCTAGAATGGATCAACTTTATTATTCCCCTATTTTGCTTAGGAGAAAACAGAATCATAGAGAGATTATATTCCTTCATTCAGGACATAGGATGGAGGCTTGCTGCTTGGAAGCTGACATTTTCTGAAGGAAAGTATTTTAGGTGGGGGTGAGAGTGAGGAGAGCCTAGAAGGAATCTGCTAACTCACTCAATGCACATGAAATGTGTGACCCATTCACTGTTTTAAATATTCTGGAACTTATGTTCCTGAAACCTACAATGACTTTGGATGCCCCTTATTCTGTGTTAGAATCACTATTCCTTTCCTCTAGCTTCTGGCAGCATCTTGGCCAGACGTGGGAGCATCGTCATGTTGGATTGCTAATGATGAAAGGAGGGGCTGAAATAGGGGACCTTGGAAGGATTGGGGGTCCACGGGGAGAGGATGGAAGCTGGGCCAGTAGGATTCTTGAAGCAGGAAGCTGCACAGCAGATGATCCGTTAACATTTTCACCTCTTTCACCCTTCTTCCTCTCCTAACCTGTTTTTTGCCTTCTACTTCCTGCTGATGTAAGACCCAGGGACTTTGCTTTGCTCAAGGCTTCTCTCTCTCTCTCTCTCTCTCTCTCTCTCTCTCTCTCTCTCTCTCTCTCTCACACACACACACACACACACACACACACACACACACACACACACACACACAGTGGGCCTAGGATTAAATTGACTGCCAGCTTCCCCTTTTCCT